>JARVGS010000760.1:16706510-16724100 GCA_031762315.1 Hypsolebias antenori | reverse complement strand
TGGGTATATTGGTAGAAGGATGTTAGAAATGCAGCTGCCAGGAAAACGACAAAGAGGAGATATATGGATGCAGTTAGTGAGGACAGAGGGAGATGGAGGAGGATGACTCGCTGCGGCGACCCCTGAAGAGGGAAAAGATGAAAGAAGAAGAAGTACATCTCATTAGAAAACTATTGTTTACATATGTACAAAGGAAATAAACCAAATGGTTGGTGTCTTGAGTATTTTTTTTTACCAAGATGAAGCATTTGAAAATAAAATTGACAGTTTTTGTTTTTAACATTCTGTCAGGATGTGATTTGACAAATATAGAAGGATTAAACAAAGTCAACTGTTTCAGCATCTACCGTTAAACTCAAAATCAAAACAGCAAACAAAATAACTAAAAACAAGATAATGGTGTGGTACCATGACCTTATGAACATTTTCTTAGGATCCCTAATAAAAGTGCAAAACTCTTTGTAAAAAATATCTAAACCTGACATATTTAACATCTGGATTTAATTCTCTTTTTAATGGTTTGACTTTAATATTTCAGAGAGTATTTTTCTGTGTGTTTACGTCCTGTCTGACTGTGTTTTAACAGTGATCTATTGCTTTGTGTACTACCTGTGGGTGGGTCACAACTACTGCTATGCCTACCTTGCTGGTTTCACAGCGCTCTTCTTGCTGCCAGGTGATGAAGGCAACACAGATCAATAAATTAAAAGTAAAAGAAGCTGAGTTAAAGTGTAACTTAAACTTTTTGTCCCGCCGTGTTTCTCAGGTTGGGGCCCACAGTGTCTCAGTTATCTGTGGTACCTGTCGGACGGACGAATCCCCAGGAAGTCTCTCAGATGGACACACATTTTGCACTTGGGTATCTTCAAAAGGTGACCTTATTTTATTTGATGTACTTCTGAAGAAATATGAATTACACAGAGGGTCAAGGCTGTGTTAGGCCAAAAACTCTGCACCATTTACAGAGAAGAGTAGGAATGGGATTACAAATCTGTTTACCGGTACATTTAATCACAAAGAAAGTTTATTGACAAAAAAAAATCCTTCTTCTTTCTTTGCTTCATTTGTCTCCATGTTTGTCACTCAGGTTGTGGGACTGTATGCGCCTGTCTGATGAGGATTTGTACAGTGAAATCATGCAGCAGGCTGATGTGTCTGCCTTACGTCTGTTTGAAGCCCTGGTGGTGACCCTCCCTGAGACGCTGCTCCAGACCTACGTCCTCATCTGTACAGACATAGGAGTCAAGTCTCCCGGTGAGCAGAGAGGCTGAATGTGAAGTGCACAAAGAGTTTGAAACAAAGGCAGAAAAAAAGTGACTTTGTAAGTGCTGTTGAGATAATCAACTAAGAAAAATATAGTTTAATCTGCAGGTCCTTAGTCTTGGTGAGGTTATACTGTAGAAAATTACAGTCTCGCCATTTTTGGCCTTTGGTGTTTAGGCTGGTCGCCAGGGGTGATTCTAGAGTCTGGACTTTGGGGGTGCTTAGCCCCCAGTATTGACAATGGCTCTTGGCTTGAACAATATGGAAGCGGTTATGTCTCATGTTTCAAATTAAAATGGATTAATAGAACAATACAGTGGCCATTGGCAGCAGAAGCATTTGTAAAGTTGGGTGGGGAACACACTGTTGGGGGTTTGGGGATCCTCCCCCAGAAAACTGTAAATAAAGTAGATGCCATTTCCTGCATTCTGGTGTATTGTAACAGGTTTTTAAACATCTACATTTATCTACATAAGTAAACACGATTCAGTAACTTTTAGAAAGCTCGGCACAACAAGTAGCGCTAAGCTAGCGGCACGCAATACAGACGTGCTAGCTAAGATGCTACAGATGTAGCACTTCGCTTTACGTTACACAACCTAATAAACGCTTTGTACAAAATCAGTTTAGTGTTAACTGATCATAACAAGGACTGAATTTATGCAACCAAATGTTACAACATATATCTACATATAAAACACACAAAACAAAGTGCAACTAGCTTTAAGTATTAACCTTTAATTTAACCATTAAGCGTACAATGTAATTATAACACAAAATGGAGGCTTTACTTGCAGTTGCCTTTGTACAGATGAACATGTGGTACTTCCTGTTTATAACTTGTATTCAGCTGCTCATGAGGTCAGCCACAGGCCTTTATCCATCTTTTACATTTTACCAGACTCCATTTAGATTTTGGAAATGGAATAAACTGTTTCCACCTTCTAAACACTCAGAGTAACGTTGTCTGAATTACATGTTCTCCAGTGACGTTTAATCATCTTTTTGGGATGATTTTTCACGAAATCCCTCTGAACGCAAAGTGTTCATAATGCAAAACCCCAACAATGTTGTTGGAGGAAAAGTGGGTGGAGCTCCTGCAGGTAAGGGGCGTTTACCTTCGGGACAACTTGAGATAGATGATTGGTCAGTTGCTGACGAGTCTACTGGATTGATTGACAAGTGGCATCGAGGAGCCGACTCGTGCAAAATAAAATTTGATTTTACCAACCCGTTTAAGAGTGTCATGATTTATTCCATCTTCATTCCAAATTTATTCAATAGTTTGGTGAATCTAAGGTTTGAGAACTGAGTTTCCTTACAAAATCCTAATGATGATCTCTTAATTTTTTAGGGGTGCTGAGTTAAAATTTAGAGGTGCTTAGGCACCCCCATCACCACTTGCGGTCATTAGTTTCACCCGAGTCTTTGTATGAAAATAATAAAAATGACACACGAATGATTAAATCATTAGGATAACATCAAACTAAATTGGAAAAACACAGTTAAGAAGCAGTAGGAAATACATGTAGGTAGTTAATTACTGAGTGAAAGCAGCCAGCTCTAAGGATACAGTATATCTCAGTTCTTTCGATTGCCTATTTCAAGTTTATTGCAGTTTTGCTTTGACTTGACCGAGCTAGATTTTGTTATTTGCGCAGGCATCAGGCAGGTCTGGGAAGTCAAACATTAACTAGACAAGCTGGAAACAAAATAGACCGTCTTCATATCCTATTCATTCTTTTCATACTTTATTCTCAGTGGCCCATTTTGTGCCCAATATAGGTTTTAGATCCGTGATATTAGCATCCTCAATCACAAACTGCTGGTTAGAAATCCGATGAATCATGTCCTAACTGTAGGATTCTCTTCTTTTATTCAGTTTAAATTTACAACGTGCTCATGTTGATGCTGTGGTGCTCCAGTTTGTAATCCATCAAAATGCCGTCAAGTATCAGTTGTTTAGTGTCACAAAAGAACAGCCTGTTGTTGCACTGCAGAAAGAAAAATCACAAAGAGCAGAATTGTTTTTTTTAAATGATGATGTTTAACTGAGATATTATACATCTACTTAGCAGCAACTGTAATAGGAGGGAAAGGCCATGATGTGTACACAGATGACTGGTTGTCGCAACTTTTCCCTCATCTTAATTCCAAAATGTGGGAGGTTATTGTCAAGCTCTTATTCCATCTTTGTTGTGCAGTGTGCATTTCAGTGGATCAAAGTGCTCGCATTTCTTCTCTGCGCCCATCCTCTGTCTCCTCCCTGCAGCCTCGGTGTGTTTCGCTGTGTGTTTGTTATCTCTGGCCTGGGCGTTGGTCCTCTATGCCCGAGCCTGTTCCCTCATCAGACCGGGACACTTACAGATGACACCAGCTGCTATTCTCTGTCGACTGCTGTGGAGGGTAGGAAGAGTTAAATAACCTTATAGCAACCAATATGCAGAGCACATGCCCTCTGCCTTAAAATAATATGATTATAGATTATGCTTGTCGACATTTAACTTGTCATGTGGGCATTTTCAGGTTTTTTTTTTCTATGAACTAATGAATTTGATTTATCCGCAGGTCAGTATGTTGGGATCTAGGTTTGCTGTGCTCATGCTCTTCACGCGTATCTTCAAACAGTGGGTCCTGGGAGTCATTGGTAAGTCTGGACGCTACAGAACTTGTCTCAAAGTTCAAATTTGTTTTTGGCACTTTCTGTGAAGTAAAGATGTGAGTGAAGATTTGCCCATTTTCTCTACCACAAAACATTTTCAGTTCCCACTTGTGCATCTTGTGTCCTTTTCAGGTGTGCACTGGCTGGGTACCACTTTCTGGATGGTGTCTCAGCAGACCGACATCATACGCTCAACAAGCCGATGGAGACTCTTCAACCTCGTCCTTGGTGCCGTTCACATCTTTCTCTTCCTGAATGTGAAGTACGGACCATCCAGATATCGCATGACTGGGTTTTACCTGGTATGTATGGGTCTGTGAACACATCACGTTTGTACAGTTTTGGACTGAAGAAGAAGCTTCACATCAAACTGAAAGGAAAAAAAATCCCACAGTCAACTCATTTAACATGTCATAGATGATGTTTGATTCATTTTTTTGTCATGTGTTATAAAAGTTGCCAATCTTGTCTAGATGTCACAAAGTGAATATCAAATGATGCAGCTACTCAGTCTGCATAATGTTGGTCACGATATAAACTGATTAAACCAGCCACAGGGAGAACAAGACAGTGTTTCTCTTGTGCCGATCCCAGGCCAGGGTAAACGGTGAGGGTTGGGTCAGGAAGGACATCTGAAGTAAAACACTTTTGCCAAAACCAATGCGAGTTCATCTAAGCGACACCATATCAGTCTAGGCCCGAGTTAACTACCGGTGCTGTTGACAAAAAGGGTACCGGCGGAAATTGTTCTACTGTTAGTCGAAGACCACAAGGAGGGAAACGTTTCAGGAGACTGAGGGTGGCAACTCTAAACATGGCAAACAAGGTACATCACAATTTGAACAACTGGGAGATAAAGTTAGGGAGGCCAGACTGAGATGTTTTGGATGTGTCCAGAGGAGGGACAGTGGGTATACTGGTAGAAGGATGTTAGAAATGCAGCTGCCAGGAAAAAGACAAAGAGGAGATTTATGGATGCAGTTAAAGAGGACATGGAGGTAGTTGGAGTGAGGATAAAGGATGCAGAGGACAGAGTGAGATGGAGGAGGATGACTCACTAGCTATGTTTACATGTGCAAAATGTTTTGACTGGATTGAAATGTTTGCAGATTAAATAATTCAAATGCATTGTTTACATGGGCACAATCTGTTCATGACGAGCATTTACATGCAGGAGGCTTTGTTCTGAACAGAAGTACTGACATGTGAAGTACTGACATGCACAGAGTGATAAACTCTCCTTTAAAAAAAAAACACATAAGAAGAAATTCTACTTCCTGTTTACTTCCGGGATGAACATAAACAAACCTGAGCACCAAAAATGGATGCGCAACTGGTTTTAATGACGGTGGAGACGTTACTGCACTCCCTGACTGAGCTACAGGTAACACAGATCATTTTGAGCTCTTTCAAAGTTTCTAGTAGAAATGTTGTCGCTCATGACCAGTTTTGCTTCCCCGACATGCTAATATTATTAGCATTACCCAGGCAGAAATGACAAAGTCGCACATGCGCAGTCAGGTCAGTTTTTCACGATCAGAAAAACAAACAGATCAAGTATTTACATGCGCACCGTTTGGGTTATGAATTGGCATAAACCACCCGTTTCATTCTCGTCACAGATTATTTCGGATCATGCTGAATAAACAAAAAAAAATCCGAAAGGGGCGTTTACGTGACGCGTTTTTATTCTGAATGGCCGTTTGATCTGATTGCTTATGTCCATGTAAAGAGCTACTGTGGCGACCCCTGAAGAGGGAAAAGTCAAAAGAAGATGCATTTGCACATGTATGTATGTATGTTAAGGTTAACATCAAGGTTTACTTGCATTCACTGTTCAATTCCAGTTCAGAAAAACACTCCTCAAAAACTACAAAACTTTTACTATTCAAATCCTTCAGCGACAGATCCATTGGTGTACTGCTTGTTTTTCTACTAATAGGTGGCTCATTATCAAATTACTTTTTAAATATTCTATTTTGTATCTAAAAGTTTGTACAACGCCTGATAATGCTTTAGCTTAACATTTTGTCAAAAAAGAGGGGGGATGAATGCAACAGAGCAAAACCCAAATGGTCATACCTGACTGTCTCAGACACAAAACTGAAAAAAACAGACAGAAACTGGAAAAATCTTTTTCACATTTTATTTTCAGCACTGCACACATCAGCAGCTCTTCTCCACGCTCCGGTGTTTTGTTGTAAACAGGAACAGGGCAACTCGTTCTGTTTCCCTGCCGAAACCTGCCACACAAACTGCTGACTCTGTTCTGTGATAATCACATATTTGGGAGAGCCATTTGTGTCGCAGGAATGATTAATGTGGAAAAGTGGATCTCATCTCTCTGTGGGGCCCTTTGCCAAAGGATTAGAGACTTACCTGTGGGTGGTCGCTTAGATCTGGGACATAGTTGGAGCGGAGGATCTATTCACTGTTGGAGAAAGGCCTCATCTATCTCTAGTTGTTGCTGCTCCACTGGGAGCGGCAATTTGTCTCGCCTGTGGCCCAAGAGCCTGCTCTGCACAATTGCCCCAGAGGAGCTGAATCAGCCCACACTGAAGAGGGCAACTTTTGATCTGTCACGACTTTCATCTCATGCCCTACTTAATGCTGCATTTAAACCCATTTGTTAAACGCTCTGGAACAATTCTTCTGGATCATGCAATTAATATCGAATTTGCAAAGTTTTGACTGAGTCAAATTAATGATGAACTAGATCGCTGTTACGTAACAAGAATCATCTGTAATTAATGTGATAAAACAAAAGCAGTTAAGGGTCTTGGAAAGTAACAATATGTGCAGTGGCACATTTGATTATAAATTTGAAAAGTACATCAACCTGATGATAGTTATGCCATATTAACACAGCTGTATACTTCATTATGTTTAACGTGATTATTGTGTGTATGTAGATATGTAATGGCTGCAGCGTCTGCCAATTATTTGAGTAAACAATACACAGAGACGCATGTGCTCAACGCTGAGCAGCTGCATTCTGTTCCTGAATCACGAGTCCCTCGGGTTGTTGTAAATGTTTTTGGGGCATGCAAACGAACATTAATTTGGGTCAAAAGCGACGTCTTCTCTCCAAAGATTCAGACCCGAGGCATGGCCCAGAGGACTTTTTCTGCTTTGGTGGCCAAAACCAGCTCCAGTCGAACAAATTTTAGTTTTACTCAACAAAAGATTTCTAACTGCATCTTGGGAAGTAGTTTACAGCTGCATTCTGCATCTTCATCGAGGAAGGACAAAAGTCGTTAAAGACGGTACCAATGGAGTTTAGAACCTCAAGTGTATTTTAAACTGCATCACTAAAACTGTACTGTTCTTTCGTTCTTGAACTTTCGGTCTAACAGACACAAAATAGACAAGATTAGATTTGAAGTGTGTTTAAATGTACGAATTGAGCGACAGAGACAAACCCAAGCTCTTCATTGTTTGTGTTTACATTGTGAAAAAACTACCGGTAGAAACTTTATTTACTTTCACTTATTTTATTACTTTATTTGTTTTATTACTCTTAATAAATGTGTGTGGAGATGCACATTCCTACTGCTACATCTGTCTTTTATTATTTAAACAGGAAGAAATATGTAAAATTTAATGAAACCGTAACTTTCCCCATTTCTTCATTTCATCTTGATAACATTTTATTATTTTGGCTCTCCGAGCTGGAAATGTCCCCAGATTTAATGTAAGAAACCTTGTCACCTTACAGTAGACAACAATGACAACAGTAGAAAATCATAAAAGAAAGCATGTAAATTGAAAAAAAGGAAGAAAATTATATTAAAAAAACTAAAAAAAACAGCTACATTGTAAAGCGATGTAGAAAACTAAAAACAGGAACATGTCTGCATTGGTTTTTGCCATGATCATAGCAGATGTTTGAAGCCACTTAGAGAGGTCAAGTTCGAGAGCTTCAGATCTTTTTACAAGATGTTCCAGGAAACGGGAGTGGAGTAGAAGGTCCTTTTGCCTAGTTCAGTCCACACTGAGGGAACACTGCAGGTAATAATGTCCTGAGAGCGCACGCTGTAGGACATGCATGTGCGATGAATTCAGCTGAGCCCCCTGTATCAGGGTTGCCAGATAAATTTAAGTAATCTTATTTAGCCCAACCTTTTTTGTGCACATGTTCAACAAACATACGTAACACACACCTCATCATAGAATATCTTTACACAGCACATGTGACAGTGTAGGTCAAAATACTATAATTTTAAAGCCACAGTTCATAATTTCTTATTTGACAACTCGACTGATATGGAAACTAGAGCATTTTCTTGTAAACTCTCTTTTTTTGTTGTTTACTACGTACTCCCAATAAACACTGAAAAAAAAAAACACCGAAGTTTGCAGAGGTTGTTCTTGTGCAAACGGGGCCTTTAAAAAGTAACTCACATGCTGAAAAAGTGTGGACACCCCAGACAAACTATATATATATATTTTTTGTTTGTATATGTTATGTATTATCATGTTGTACATGTGCATCTAAAAATTTAGAATATTGTGAAAATATATTTAAAAAAATGTCAATAATTTCAGAAAGTACGGGTAAATCTCATCATATAGATTCATTACACATAAAATGAACTATTTCAAGCCTTTTTTCTTGTAATTTTGATTGCTTTGGCTAAATGCTTGTATGTTTCCATACAATAATGAAATTTGTTTCTGAATTTGTTACACCCAAGTGGAACAGTGGGGGCTTAGGGAGCAATTGGGAATCAGGTGTCATGCTCAAGGACACCACAACACATGGGCAATGCAGGGAATCATACCTGCCACTTTTCTGTCCCAAGTCGGCTGTTTAACAGCCGCCCTTGTTAGTTAGCTTATTGTTTGAACAGTTTATGTATTGGTTTTCTGTGTGTGTTAACCAGACGTCAGCAACATGTAAATCTTTTGTTAGTAGGACCAAAGCCAAACTGAACACTGCTTCTTGTCCTTTTCCTCAGAGAGTGTGACAGAAGTGGGGACAAACATTTACGTGACAAGTTTTGGACCAGTGTCTGACACAGACATGGTGAGTAATTCTCTTTATCCTCGTCTGACCATGGATTTAAAAAACATGCAATCTGATAATTTTACTGCCATTTGCTCTATAAATATTTACCCTATTAGTAATCGTTTTACTTTGTTGCCTTCCAACTTGGAATTTATTTTATTATTATTATTATTATTACAAGAAAAGAACACACATAATTCACCGGATTAAGGAAGTTAGTTGGAGGATGAGTAGTCTGAAGGGGAAAAAAAAAAAGGTTAAAACTGTAATATTTGTCAAATTATGCAATATTCCGTGATTTTATTTTATTTTTTTATTTAAATTTGCAGGCTTTGAACACAATTTTTACATCTTTAAATGGCTTGGGGAGTAATGTAACAACTTCAGCTCATCAGGGATTTTGTAAAATGAATGTTAGAAAACAGCAAATATGTTTCATCTTTGGTTACAACAAAATGTGAAAAGTTACAATTAGTTATGCAAATTCTCTGGTCAGAGTTCAGACCATCTCAGCACAGCTCATTTTTAAATGATTTTAGCTCCAACTTTGCATTAATGTTCTCCACCGCTCAATTTCCTCCTCAAAAATTACTTCTGTCGACTCTCATCCTTCCAGGTTTCAGTTGTTTCTTTTCAGAAAAAAGCAGAACTTCACGTTTTAGCTTTTGACTTGGTATCTCTGATGCATTTGTTTTTCGTTTTATTATTTTTGCAGCCAGAGATTATTTTACAGGTTTTATATTCTCCAAGACTGTCCAACATATACTTGTCATTGTTTAAGTATAAACAAAAGACTTGGAATTGTTGGCCACGACACTCTGCTTTTACTCATTTATTAAAAATGATGCAATAGACTTTTGGTAGTTAATTATGCATGTTTAGTAGTTATCTTTATCAAATATGAAGCAGGTGTACATTTTTATTAAACTAACATTGACTAATAGCATACTTTGACAACTATTATTGCTTTAAAGGAAAATAAGGCATTTCTTCCCCAAACTTGTGGACGACTGTGCATTATGCCTACAGTGTAGTGGTGGCAGCTTAATGAAGCAGGGATGAGTTTTTTTTTTTACGCAGAGACTGGGAAACTGGTCAGAGTTAAAGGAAAGATGGATGGTGCCAAAAACAATGCTTGAGGGAAACATTGAGTTTTACAGAGATTTATGCTTGTATGGAGGTTCACCATTCAGCAGGTCTGAGCTTAAATACACTGCTAATGCAACACTCCACTGGTTTAAGAAGAATCCATTAAATTTCCAGTAATGGTTCAGTTAAGTCCCAGACCTCAATGCTACCCATAATCTCTGGTTTTATTTAAAGACTGCTTTAAACAAACAGCACCCATGTAATCTGTGGGAAGTAGAGAAGTTCTGCCAAGAAGACTGCATAAAAATCCCAGTGGCTAAATGTGCCAAACTTACAGAGATGTACCTGAAGAAATTTGATCAGTGGTGCATGAGTTAATAATCTATGACATAATTATTTTATGTTATGAAGTCTAAACATGTCGGATGGACATTTAGCTATTGATATGAACAGATATATAGAAAAAACATTCCAAACCCAGTTTGCAGCTCTTGCATGGCTAGCCGCTGTACATTATTGGCAGCACGATGGATCAGTGGTTAGCACTGTTGCCTCACAGCATGAAGGTCTTGGGTTCAATCCCCGGTTGTACCTGGGGTCTTTCTGTGTGGAGTTTTCATGTACTTTTCATGCTTGAGTGGGTTTTCTCTGGGTGCTCCGGGTTCATCCCACAGACCAAAAACATACATGTTAGTCTGCCTTCAGGTCCAGGCCTCCCTTGCAGAAGAGATCTGTGATCTCAATGGGATTTGCCTGGTTAAATAAAGGTTAATAAATAAATAGTAGTCCAGTACAGAAGGAGTACAGATGCTCATTGTTTGAATCAAACTTAAATAGCCAAGATCCATAACAAAACTTTGCTTTCAAGCAGTTTACCAGCCTAAATGTATAAATTTTACAGTTAGTAAATTGTTAAAAATCATTATCTTCTATATTAGGTGTCTGCAACCTGCAGCTCTGGAGCCACATGCGGCTCTTTGGTCCCTCTGCAGCGGCTCTTTCAAGCTTTGACCAAAACTGACATAAAACTGAATTTTATTAGTTGTTATAACAACAACTAAAGTTTTAGCAGTTTTCCTGTAATTTATTTTGCAAATATATAAATACTAGAAATATTACAAGGAGTAAAACACACTCACTTTCACTTTATGCTTTATTTCTTCAAAGTAGAATAAGTAATTTTTCTACAATTAAAAAAAAAATCACATAAGAATGAATAGTTTATTGTTTTAGTTTTTAGAAACTGCGCAAAAACTATATTTTTCCTTCTTTACAAGAATCTCGTTTTTCATTTTGTCTTTTTGTCTTAGAGTGTAAAAAATATCAATAAATGTTAAAAATCATTAGATATTTTTAGTTTTATAAAATCAGTGCCCTCCAACAAACTTGAAGTGGCCCATGGGCCACCAGTTGAGAATCCCAGTTGTAGCAGGTATTGTGGCTACGGACACGTTTAATTTAGTGAACAACGGGTCAGAAATGGCTCTTTTGATCATAAAGGTTGCAGACCCCTACATTTAGTAATTATGCATGTCTGGCTCACAGTTATTAAAGGCTTTTGTTGGTTTCAGAAATGTGACAAAAATCTATTCTTGGTATTAAAAAAAAAAAAAAAAAAGACCTGACGGGCGTGAGAGTTTGCAAACTTCAGGGGCATGGGGGGAGGTGGCCATTACTGGCAGTGATGAGGGAAGAATGTGCATTACTGGCAATTGTGTCCTATATGAGCGAGACAGAGAAGGATCAGAAAGTTAAGAGATGACATGAAAGAGGGACAGTCAGAATGAAAGAGAAGCCAGCCAACCACTTGAAAGGACTCTGAGGTTGACACCTTCATATTCGCCACCTTTCTCCACTTGCAAATATTCCACGTCCTCAGACAACTCTCCTCTTTATTGCTTTTTACTCATTATTATTAAGTTACGGCGCGTCGAGGAGGAAACTACCCTCGGTTTACTCATGGTCACACAGCAGCTTTTTGATGTTAGAGGGGAAGTACAGCGTTTGGCAGAAGTTGTCATTGTGGAGTCTATGAACAAGATCTGCAGCATGTCATGATGTCAGACTTTACTCACACAGGAGCTATGCTGTTAGCTGTCAGGACTTTCATTAAATAATTTTAACACTCAGGCCACAATTTACACTATATTTTCTTTAAAAAAAGAAAAGATAAATAAAAGAGAGAAATCTATCATTTGAAATTTGTTTGGATTTTTATCAAATAGACAAGAAATAAAATATAATATAAATAAAATGATTTTGTTGAACAACTGCATCGGACTAAGAAAATATAAACCACAATGTTGTTCACTGTGAAAAATGTGAGCATTTTTCTGCTGAAATAACCTCCAAGCGTCCAGGATAATACGGTCCATTTAAAAACATTCAAAAAAAAAAACAACTGGATTTTATTTTGTAACAGAAGACATTTCGCTCCTCATCCGAGGAAATTTCTCAAAGAACAGAGAGCGTGGGGTTCGAGTTATAACGCTGTGGTAATCTAGATGCATATGCAGATTGTATCAGTCCTCACAATAGGGGTTCGTTAGGGTCTTTAGAGTCAGACTAATAAAGACCCTAATGAACGCTTATTGTGAGGACTGATGGGACAGTCTGCATAGTTTACCTCAGCTTTATAACTTGGACCCCACACTCTCTGTTCTTTGAGAAAGTTCCTCGGATGAGAAGTCGTTAGAAAATAAAATTCAGATGTTTTTGATGGCCGATGACTGAACATTGTTGTTGTTGTTTTTTTATTGAGCATGAACGTTGATGTCTTGAACCACTTCGGCTGTGGTTGACCGGAAGGAGTTGACAGGAGACAGGACACAGAAACCATCTTATCACCAGCAAACTGGTTGGTCCACTGTGGGAGTGTACTGCTTGGTGGGGAAAACAGTTTCTGTGTGACTTCTCAGATTGATGACGCCCTTCAGATCAGATGGAGGGCAAAACGTCTCTCAACAAACAAAAAAAGGAACCGTCCAGATGACCTGACTGAACATTGTTGGATCCAGATGTTTTTGTCTTGAACTTTTTTGAATTCACCATGTCCTGGATGACTGAGCATCTTCACCAGCGTGCCTCTTTATGGTAAAACTAGCTGGGAACAATCTGAATGGCTTCCCTCATAATCAAAATGTAGAAATGGACACTTTTTAAGAAGTCTTCTGTCCACCTCTGCGACATCTCTGTGGTATTTCTGCTCCACTCTTGCATCAGCGCTGGTTTTCCATCTTAACGATTTTCCAAACTCCCAGACCACATAATGACAGTTACATGCTGTAACAGTTTTGGGGCTGACTAAAGTTCTTTGAACAGATCTATGATTTAATGCAGAGTCTGGCACAAAGTTACAACTCCAGCACGTCCTTTTATTGAAGAAGAAAACAGTTATTTGCAGGGTACCCAAGCCCAAAAAAGGATGTTGCTCAAATGTCTGTTGAATCGTTGACAACCTTGTTAGATGGCACTAATGCTGAACGCTGTCATGATTTTATTATTTTTATCAAGAGTTATTGTTTTGGCCTCTCTCTACTGTATGTGTGTATGCTTTTTTGTTTTTTAGCAAAATGTCCTATCAGTGTGCAGATATTGATTAACCTCAGAATGTATGTAGTGGGTATGAACCTACAACAGATACATTTTCAGGGTTGACCCAAAGCTAATTAACCTTAGCAAACATAAAACTTGCTACAACTCAAGTTTACAGATACTGTTAGCTAGAATTCTGTGTGGTAGTAGATGAGAGTCATTTCTAGCACATATCCCAAGCGCTAACATAACAACAGCATTAGGTTTCACAATGGCTCATGAGACTGTGCTTGGCATTGTTTTTGAGATTTAACCAAAGCAGCTGAAACTGTCATTTTGCAACACGAGCTACTGTTAGCGTAAATTTCTGGCAGGAAAAGCAGCGGGCGATATGCATTCCTTCACAGAGCGCTACAACTTTAATTGAAACAAGCAGTATGCTGATGAGGATTTTACAGTTTTGAGATAAGTGTTTTTCTGGATGGGAACTGAACGAGGAATGCAAGTAAACCTTAATGTTTTGGGTGCAGAATATTCAAGTTGGTAGAAGTTACACTGCATGTGGAGAAGAAGACAACTGGTTTATTGTTACTTGTCCAAGGCAGCACAGAGTGATGGATCCTGGTAAGAGGGAGCAATTTTATCACCATCATGTGCCATAGTGGAGCCACGGGGTGGCCAATGGTGACCTTTGCACATGTAGATCAATTTCTGGCCTCCTAAATCCTTTGAAGAAACTATACTTTTAAGCAATTTAAAAACTATAAAGCATTGTTTTTTTATGGTGGTGGCCATCTTGGATTTTGACATGGCAACCCATACATCTACCTTCTACAAGACAAAGTTCATGCTCAATAATCCAGGTATACAATCCAACAATTTTCAGTCAGATCATCTGGACAGTTTCTTTCTTTCTTTATTATTATTTTTTTTCACGTTGCAACACAAAAAAAAAACAAAACAAAACAATCTGTACAAATGATCTGACTGAAAATTGTTGTATCTACCCGCTTCTTCCTTTTACAGTCACGGGGGTCAATGGTGCATATCCAACAGTTGACATGGCAACCCAATTTCCAAAATTACCCATTTTTACACCTAGATGCAGCCACAAACCTACTGTAAAAGGAAGTTGGCCCATTGATTTTTTTATTTTATTTTATTTTTCCAAGTCACCTATACGGAGCAAATAAAGCGTTAACACAGCTTCTTCTACATCTGTGATTTCAGCTCAGATTGAAGTTATCCCATGCAAGATTTGTGGCGATAAGTCTTCTGGAGTGCATTATGGAGTCATCACGTGTGAAGGTTGCAAGGTGGGTCAACAAACAATACTAACACGCCTCAGTTAGCCTCTGTCCGTGGTTTCTTTTTTATTTATGCTCCTTACTCTTGTTAAAAATGAGCTGAAACATTTACCGCTGGCACCGGTAAAGTATTTAAAACTTGTAAAACATATTCACATTGAAATACATCTCCAGTTTCACAGTCTCAGTGACACTTAAACGAAGTTACTGATGAACAGTTTTATGAGTAGGAACAAAAAATTGAATTCACGGTCGGATTCAAAATGTTTCACGTTGTTGTACCAAAAAAACACTTAACTGCCTGCAAACCACAACTCATGTCCTTCTTTTGTCTGAGTTTGTGTCACCTAACAGGACAGAGTTTCCAAAAATGTTATTACAGCTTCCTCTACTTCTAGGTCTTTCTTAGTCCGATTCTTTGCTCTGGGAGTCGACCGAACAGGACTGAGATAGTGAATTAACGCGACGCAGGTCAAACCTTAAAGTAAAACAGTTATCACAAAGGCTGATCTGTGCATATCCCAAAAAGCTGAATTACTTTAAACGTTAGTGCTAGAGGCCTCAGTTTTAAGAGTTTAATTTTGACCCGATAGTTGATCTAGTAGTTTTAGTGGGGCAAAAGCCACTGCAGCTTGATGCTGTCTGAAAACAGCTCTTCATAGAGGTTAACTATTTTTATGCAATACATTTGGAATTTTACCATTTGCTTAGAATTGTTTGGATTCATGGTAACACAAGCAGCAGCAGCACTTAGCTGTAATGTTTCTGGTGCCTCTTGGAGCGCTTCCATAAAGGAACATGGAGCTGCGTCTGCCAAAACAACTGGAGTTAATGGTTCAGTTGTCTTAAGGAGGAGTTGCGTGACCTGCGTTGAACTCTTAAAACTGTGGTTGTTTGAAGGCAGCGTAAGTCGACGTCGTTCTTTGTTTGGCTCGTCAGTCCACTCAGAATTCAACCGTTTCTCAGAGCTATCTACAACAGGTAAGATATTTGTTCATTGGATTTCCACAGAAACCTCAATTTAAGATTATCCATATACCGGTAAGTTCTTTCAGAAAGTGTGAAACAGTTTGAGAACAGAGAGCAGTGACAGTCGATTGTAAACGTTTACCGTTCATGTCAAAAGGTTCAGAGTCTCTTGGGGTTGATGGCGATAAAATGTAACTTAGACGTCACTCTGTCTGATTCAGAAACCGTGCTTTGTTGTGTTAACTCAACTCTCAGGGATTTTTCCGGCGCAGCCAGCTGCCCACCGTATCGTATTCCTGCTCCAGACAAAGTAACTGTCAGATCGACCGCGCCAGCCGCAACCGCTGCCAGCACTGCCGCCTGCAGAAGTGCTTGGCGCAGGGCATGAGCAAAGACGGTGAGCCCCGACGCAACGAGACAAATCCACGCCGTCCATCGTCTGCGGCCTCTTTCAGTTCTTTACTTCTGCTTCTCTATCTTCCCAGCGGTGAAGTTTGGGCGGATGTCCAAGCGTCAGCGGGACTCTCTCATCGCGGAGGTGGAGAGGCACCGCCAGCAGCAGCAACAGCAGCAGCTTCAGGGAGACGCCCATGCGGCGCTGTCCTATGCTGCCAAAACCCGTCAGGACCGGTCCCCCCAGCTGCGTCAGCCCATGGCCGTAGCCTACACCTACGGCGGAGAGGCTGAGCTGATGTCCTACGCCGCTGACGTTCACCCTTACCTGTTGTGCTCCCCCGACAACTCTCAGGTGTCTGGAATGATCTACCGAGGCTCCGTCTCACCCTCATCAAGATCCCAGGGGAGGGGGGACAGCAGCGGACACCCTGATATAAGAGGTGAGACATTCATGTTGGGATGCATGCAGACTTTGACATTCCTCCGCACTCTTGGAATTTTCTTTCCATTTCCTCAGGTTTTGACTCCAGACAGCAGTCTCACAACCCTGTGACGATTCCCCCCTACGCCCACCTCGATGACCCGTACAGCCTCTATCCTCACTCTCCACGAAACATCGGTGGGCACTCTGCGCAGCGGGATGAAACCCACCTTTAGTCGTGCCAGGCGTTTAATGTTCTTTGCCTTTCTTCAGAGGAGCTGTGCGCCAGCATCGTGCGCTCCCACAGAGAGACCAGCCAGTTCAGACTGGAGGAGCTGCAGGCTCTCAGGTGGAAGCTGTTCAGCAGAGAGGAGATCCAAGCCTACCAAAGCAAAGTATATAATCTGTTTCCTCCTGATTAAAAAAAAAAAAATCTTAAAGTTATTTATTGTTTAATTGCCTTGCTTTGCTCTTGGGTGGTTCAGACGGTGTCAAAAGAAAACACGTCATTTGAATGGTGTGAGGTTACTTTTGTTTGATGAATCAGACAGAGAACTAAGACGTCTTTCATCATTTTCCCTCCTCCTCCTCCTCCTGTTTTCACTTTGATCAAAACACTTTTTTCTAAGGTAGAAGGATGGGGAATAATAAAGTTATAAAATATAGACTCAAGCAGTAGGTTGATCAAATATGACAGGGGAATGGTTTGTGTGGGATGACTGGTGCGTCTCGGTTCATTTTACACACAGTTGGTCAGCTGAGAAAGGACACAAATACTGTAAATGTAGCAGCATAAGTCACAGTTTTTTGTATAAATTAACATGCCTGCAACTTATACAGTGAAGTGACGTATTTGTCCCCCCATATTTATAACCCAATTTTTGGCTGAGATCTGACGATTTCATTCATTCTGACATGGAAAATATTGAACACTACCA
>JARVGS010000760.1:16632644-16647076 GCA_031762315.1 Hypsolebias antenori | reverse complement strand
GCGGCTGGACAGTACAAATGTATTCTTTCACTGTAAACCAGATGAGGTGTTTATTAGGTCACAGTGTAATTATTTAATTTTAAATTGTTGATATTCCTTAAAAGAATCCCAGACGTCTTGAACTTTACAGACTTCCTTCATTCTTACACACTGAAGGATTTTTAGTTCATCTAACCGAAGGCCTGGTGTCTTGAATCAGACAAGTCCATGACACCAAGGCAGAAGCTGAGTGAAAGGATGAGCGCCCCCCCACCACCCCCACCAGGTTTAGCTTTCTTTTGTGTGTGTGTGTGTGTGTGTGGGGGGGGGGGGGTGAGCTCTATGAATGGGTAAATGATTGACAGGTTGTGTTGTAAAGCACTTTGAGTGTCTTGATAATGTAGAAAGGAGCTAGAAAAGTACAGTCCATTTACCATGTTTCATTTAATCTGGATTATTCCTGTTTTTATCAGTTTACCAGTATAGATGAAGTAAATCTGAATCATCCCAGTCAACACGCCTTTCTGTCTCCATCTCTGTTGCAGGTGGGGGAGATCCGAGCACACGCGGCAGAGTGGACGGCTAACGTTTCTGCAGAATTTAAAGAAACTCGCCGCCGCGTCAGCGTTGAGATCTACGATCGATTCCAGCGAGCCGCTTCGATTAAACGCAAACTGTCCTCGGAGCTGGGGTTCAGCTCCGCACCCGAGCTCACGCTGCCCAAGAGGACCATGTCGGTCAATTTCGCCGACGAACGGGAGAAAAAGGAGAAGGAGGGCGGGCTGCAGGACTTGACCACACCACTGGTCAGAAACGGAGGGTTGCTCATGAACGGGCTGGACCCCGAGAGAGGGAACCTCTGATTCTGTGAACATTTCAAGCATGATGAGATCCTTCGTATGCCTTAAAGCATTAACGTTTTTATTTATAAAGCCAAAAAAATGGTACTTTGTGGCTGAAACAAAATCATCGTCACTGCTCATGATGGATACAAGAGAAGTGAAAGTTGGAACTTCTTGGCCCACCAACAAACAAAGAGCCTGAAGAACCTGATGCTTGTAGAAAATTACATTTTGAGTGGACGGCACAAGTAGAATTAATCTGAGGAGCCAGAAAAGAGCTGAATGTGTGCATGTCTGCTCGTAGCACTTCAGTGTTTTATATTTTAACAACTTATTAGTTTGTTAAGCTAACATTAATCCAGCGCTGTTACAACTCTAACCCCATGTTGCTGTTTTTAATCTCAATCAGCCTCAACTAGAACAGTTTAACACCTGTTGTCTGTATTTTAAGATGCCACCATGTCAGAAATGTGTAAGTTTCTCTGGCGGAGAAGCTTCTATTAAAGTTTATGCTGTTTTTTTAAAACTTGAAAAATGTTTTGCACATTTAATCATACACTAAAGTAAATGTGAAATATGACATTTATGAGATTGTGCAGTTTTATATTTTTAAACTTAATATCTTATCTGACTTATTATTGTTTTTTTTAATAGCATAATTCTTCCTGTTAAATTAAAGCCCAGTGTGTTTTGATTGTATGAGCTGCTGGTTCATTTAGTTCAACTCTTTGTTGCCAATATGACGTAATGTCAGCGTCACATTATTTTTAGAACCTTGACAGGTTTTCAGTGAATGCTGTGAACTGGGTAAAGAAAGTGATCATTGTGATTATTCCCAGTCAAATCCATGCGACAGTCCTGCTGCTTTTAGGCCTGTGACTTTTACAGCACCCTGCACAGCTGAGACATACTTTTCTAACGTGCCTTGGACTCTGGATGCATTTAGATGTGCATGCATGTTAAAGATTTGTTCAGCCTGCACAGTACCTCAGACCAGAGGTGGAGACTAATACCAAACTGAACTGTTTGATTGTAGTCAGTTTTTGATTTACATATTCATCTGACATCCATCCACCTCAGGGTCGTGCTGTTTATCTCCAGGTGACACTGAATGAAAGTTGAGGTAGTAGGCCCCGGAGAGGTCCACCTAACTGTCGTTGAAGATGTCTTTGATTTGACTGTTTTCTGCATTTGACAAAATAAAAGCATACAAACATGCACCTGTTTCCTTTATGTTAACCACAGGAGCTTTGAAGAAACTGAAATATGTTGTATGTCTGTATTCTGTTATTAAGGCTTAATATTTATCTACAAGTCATCATTAGTTGTGACAGAATTGCCATGTAGAGTTTACCTGTTGAAACTGTAACTAGACCAGTGTTCTTGTGCCTTCTACGATAACCTCTACTTGTATAAAAGTCTTTTTTTATTATCCGATATTTTCTGCTACTTAGTCTTTGCCTCATCCCTGCATTTCTGCTTGCAATTTTTTAATTAAAAAATTTGAATAAAATCCACAATCTGGGTTTTCTGCCACTCCGCATTAAACAGATGAAGCCGTATGTTATTACAATGTAATAATATGACTGTCTTCAGCAAGATTTGAGTCATTTTCACACAGAATAAGAAAATATATTTCACTTGGAAGTATAAACACCTTGAGGCTGAACTGTATAAATGATTTTAGTGACACTTGTTCAGATGCTTGTTTTCAAATTCTATTGAGGAAAAGAAGAGTTTACACAAATCTAGTCTAAAAGAATTACACATCTACTTTGTATCTATTGCTGATTTGTCTGAAATTATGTGTTTGTTAAACTGTGGCCACCACGTATGAATGATGCAAACATAAAAATATGAATGTGCAGTCAATTCAGTTCAGTTTATTTATGTATCGCCAAGTCACAATGGAAATAATCTCAGGGCACTGAACAGAAACATTCACATACATAAAAAGCAAGTTAATAACATCATTTATCTGAGGAGCTGGCCAAGTCGTGGCCAAACGTTTTGAGAATGGTACCATTTGTGGTTGTCATGGTGCTCAGATCAATTGCAGGACATGCTTGTAGCACCTCAATCAACCATTTATCGAATCATCAAGAACTTCAAGGAGATCTTCAGGGATCCCAAGAAAGTCAACCAAGTGTCAGGATCCAGCTATGAGATCAGGTCACCACCAGCAGCGCTGAGCTTGAATGTCAGAGAGCAGGTGTGAGAACATCTGAACACAGTGAGACAAAGGCTTTTGGAGGATGGCTTGGTGTCAAGAAGCACAGCAGAGGAGTCACTTCTCTCCAAGAAAAACATCAAGGGCTGACCAACATCCTGCAGGATGTGTAGGGATTGGACTGCAGAAGACTGGAGGCAAGTTATTGTCTCTGATGAAGCCCCTTCAGAGAGTTTGGGACATCTGGAAAAAATGATTGTCTGGAGAAGAAAAGGTGAGAACTTCCATGGGTCCTGTGTCATAAATAGAAGCATCCTGAGACTGTTCATGTGTGGAGTTGCTTCTCATTCAGGGAAGTGGATTCTCACAAAATTATATCTGAGAACACTGCCATGAATAAGTAACGACATAAAAACATCCTCCAAGAGCAACTTCTCCCAATGATCCAGCAATTTGGAGACGAACAAAGTTTTTCTAGGATGATAGAGCAACATGTCACAAGGTGACAGTGATAACCGAGGGGCTCGCTGAACTAAACATTGAAATTTGGGCCAGGAAACTTCCCAGACCTCAAACCCATAGAGAATCTGTGGTCAATCCTCAAAGAGGATGGACAAACAAAAAAAAATGTCCAGAAGCTCTGATCAACTCCAAGCACTGGTTGGATAAGAATGGGTCTCGTCATCACTCAAGACTGTGCTCAGAAGCTGATCTCCAGCATGTCAAGGGAAACTGTGGAGCCTTAAAGAACACGTCAACATGTAAATATAGTCTTTGCTTAAACAGATATATTTGTCAATAATGAGTTAAAATAAGTATGAAATGCTTATAATTGTACTTCATTATACCATACAACATCTGACTAAAGGTTTTAAAAGAACAGAGGCTGAAAACTTTATGGAAAACAAAATTTATGCCATTCTCAAAACTTTTGGCCACAACTAAAAATATTTATCAAACTATTTTTTTAATTTTGTTAATTTAACTTCATAAACACAAAAGTCATCAAAGAATTGTATTTTTTAAAGACTTATTTTAAACAGTTGTATATACTTTAATTTTCTTTGCCAATGTTTTTTTTTTAATGTAATTGAAGCCATCTCACCTCTAATTACGTATAAGGATGTAATCAAGTGTTTAATGTGAACATGTATTGGATGTGATGCAGTTTTATTTAATGAGACCATAATCCAGTCACACCAGAACCACTCAGTTATGAGTTCAGATAATTGTGTTCAATGTTACACATGCCAGAAATACTCTGACACATGTGAACACGATCACTTGAAAGTACTAATCAGATTATTTTCTTGTTCATATCAAAGCAGTTTTTGGATTTTCTACAAAAATAAAACACATCCTATTCCCATTCTGCACTTTTTATGGCCCCCGCTGGTCATTTTGAACTTTACTTTAATGAGAAAAAGCCTCAACAATGCACCATACCAGCTTTATTTAAAGAGCGCTTTAAACATCCACAGGACCAAAGTGCTGCACACATAAAGCAATCAATCAGTAAAAAAAAAAAAAAAAAGTAATAATTAAAAACAATTAAAATCAGCATTTCAGATGGTGTCAAAGGTCAGGGAGAAGAGATGGGTTTAAGAAGGGATTTAAAAACAGACGTGGAAGAGGTGATGTTCAAGGGAAGGTCGTTCCACAGTTTAGGAGCTGCCACAACAAACGCACGGTCTCCTCTGAGCTTACGCTTCGTCTTCAGGACACAGGAGCAGCTGATCAGCTGACCTGAGACATCGAGAGGGCGTGTACGGATGTAGCAGCTCGAACAGATAGCGTGGATGCCATTAGAGCTTTAAAAGCAAATAATAAAAAAAAAAAATCTTAAAATTTACGAGCAGTCAGTGCAGAGAGGCTAAAACGGGAAATGTGGTCAGATCTTTGTGTGCTAGTTAAAAGCAACATTCTGCACCCTCTACTGATACATCTTTTTAAATTTCATTAGGTGCAGCATGACCACCAGGCGTTACAAAAGCAAACAGCTTGGGTTGTTTTACACTTTTTATCTTGCAGCATCACGCACCGTGCATTGGCTCAGTAATCTGAAAGAGTCTTCTGTTGGATCCAACAAAACCATCCACGCACAGCAACACATTATGCAGTAAATCATGTTTTCATGCCTTTTCGGTTTCTCAGATTTTGAAACAATCGTGTCATTTCCACCACTACTCCATTTGACTCTGTATGTTTAATCATCATGGACTTTTTCCTCTCAGGTTCGCAGCAGCTGATCTGCCGAGTTATTATTAGTGTTCAAACTTCCTGGACGGCAGATCGGCCTGATGAGTGCGACTGGCCTGTGGCTGCAGGTCTTATGATGCGTGAGGGAAAGTTATGAAAGCAGGAAGTAGAAACTAGAACCAACACATCTACAGTTACAGTACAATGTCTTAGCAGCAGATTTCAGCCACTGGACAAACCCGTTGCGCCTCCAAGGCACAGAAATAAGCTGCAACGTGGACGAGACGTTTAGGAGCTTTGGTTATTTGGTAAAGTAAATCAAATGAAATCACAGAGCTCTAAAAGTTCTGATGATGAAATGCAGCTACGGCACAAAAATTAATGGCACGCTTATATTAACATTTTAATTTAAGGGGGGAAAATGAGAGAAATGATATTTTTGTAGCAGAAACTGTAGCTCACTTTGGGAAAATCAAAAAGGTTCTGTTCATAACCACTTCCTGTCTGTGACTCCTGCTTACACAGGGCTGCTGGGTAAAGAATGGGACAAATCATGCATACAGCAGGGGGGATGGACAGTCGGTCGGTCCGTCAGTTGTACAGACAGACACACACACTCTCCAGTCTCAGATCCAGTGATAACATGGCTCAGCAAGCCCATCTCATTTCCCATGTCCTGGGCCAGAGTTGGTTTTGGCACTGCAGCTTACGCTAACAGCTCCAGCCAGAGACACCAGAGCAGGACTGTCTGTTCCCATAGCCTCACCATACCCTCCTGTCGAGCACACACACACACACACAGGAGCGTGCTGGTGTGTGAACCACCAGGTACATTTATACACCTCATCTCCACCTTCTGCTCTGTGATCACGTTCATCCGCCAACAAGAAACCGATTAAAGCCTCGTGTGTCGCATTCTTAAAATGTCTTGAGGAGGTTTCAGCAGAACATGAGGTGAAAAGGTCAAATCAATACCTCTAATCCTAATGTCCTAAAAAACATCAACGGTATTGATCCGAAACGGAGTTTCTCTGGTTCACACAGAAATAAAAATCCATGAATCATTTTTGACACTTACATCAGCTTTTGTTCTCCAGGGGGTCAAATCACTGAAAACAGCAAATGGAGAAAACTTGTCTATGCAAACAACCTGCAGGAGAACCTGAAGATGCAAAGATAAGACCACCTGAAAACCATAGATCCTCCTGCAGCTCTGATTGTTTTATGATGACACCTTTTGAAGTTAAAGGAAACAAATGTTCCTTGTCTGTTGAATTTGTTTTAATGCTGTTCTTATTCATCTGTTATAATTTTACTGCTGTTAAGGTCATAGTTTTACCATTAGTGCGTGTTACGGGTTCTGTCATTTTTAAAATCTCTTTGATGTTGTTTGTGAAGCACCTTGATAACAGTTTATCTGTTAACTGTGCTCTAGAAATAAAGTTGACTTGTCTGGATGTTAATAGGTTCATATTGCTGAGCCCAATTAAAAAATGTGGCATTGCAAATGTAAGAAATGATTATTACACAACCAGCCTGATCAAGAAAGCACATCAGGCTCTACTTCCTCAGGCGAGCTGGTCTGGGAAGCTTTTAGCCCTCACCTCCTTCTACAGGTGTGCAGTGGAGAGCATCCTGTGCTCCAGCATCAGTGTGCGGCATGGAGGTTGTGGAGAAGACTGTTGGAGTCAGCCTCTCCACCATCAGACATCTACACCTCCAGACGCAGGAAGTCACCTGCATCATGGAGGACGCCACTCAACCAACACATTTTCCTCCGCTCCCCTCAAGAAGGTTGAGGAACAGCTTCTACCCTGAAGCTGTTAAGTCTCATGAATCCCTAATCAGGATTATCACTGTGAAAAAATAAAATCACTAATGACATTTTGATTGTATGTGTTGATTATAAATGTGCTGTATTCATTCATATTCATCTGCTCACAAAGACTCGTGTTAGTATGTTCAGCATATTGTTAAGGGCTTAGAGTATTTCCTAGTTCATATTTTAGATCATATTACTGTTTTTCTTTTACAATTCATACCATTGATGGATGTAACTGGGACCCTGTGTACACAATTTCGTTCCACCACATGTACATGTGATGCAAATGACAATAAAGAAAACCTTGAGCTTATTTAAATATTCCTCTGTTCATACTGAGGCTCACACATCATCCATATGGACTGATTACATTTTGTTCACCAGAAACACAAAGTCCAAATGTACTTTAGCAAGTCTGAACTAACTTGAGGTCTTGAGTGGAAACAACCCAAACCCAGTACATGAATTTAAAGTAAAAAAATAAAAATAAACTAAGCTTCAAGTAGATATAAGCAGCCTTACATAAATGCTTTGTATTGCAGAGCATTTTAGCTATGAATTATTTTAACCCTGGTTTGAAGTTGCGCATATTTAATTACCCGGCTGCCTTCAGTTACCAGAGTTAGAATAAATTGTATTCTCGGTACAGCTTGCAAGTTTTTCCACATTTTATTCCCAGCCTCATGAATCCCATACAATAGTTTTAGATGTGTAATGTAGACAAAACTTTTCCCTTTTTAGGGGTCACCACAGCAAGCGAAGTCAGTTTTACACAAGATGCCCATCCTGATGCAACTTGGGCTCGAACCGACAACCTCAGGATTTCAAGACAAGCACTGACCAACTCTTTCCCTCACCAGATGCATCCTGGGTGTAGCTCAGCCTCTCCGCCCTGTGGTGACACTGTGTACTCTATATTTTATTATAAAATCAGTTATGCTATACATGTGTGTATTATGACAAAGAGACCAGACAAGTTAAAGCAGTAGAGGGAAAAAAAAAAACATTTAGTAAAAAATAAAAAGCTACTAATATTTACAAAAATCATCAACAAATTTTATCTTGGCCTAAATGCTAAATGGCAACAGACTTAACAGAAGCAAAAAAAAAAATAAAATAAAATAAAAATATTCATATCAAGAATTTATTAAAAAAACCAAGAAGAGTAAAAAGGCAGAAAATCTAAAACTACAATGTTCGCTGCCGTTCTAAAGTTTTGTTGCAGAACAAATCAGCACTTGTCAAAAATTATCTACAGTGAAAGAAAAAAAAAAGGACAAACAGCAAAATAAGTAAAAAAAATAAAATAAACCAAAAAAAAAAACAAGTGATGGAAGTGGTGATAAAACAAATACAATCTCTAAAAGCTAAGTTGCCAGAAAGATGTAAACTGACTGGTTTAATGTTGGAGACATAAACGTGTTACAAAGTAAAAAATAAAAAAATCCTCAGTGCTTCCATGAGGAGAGAAACAAAAATGTGTAGTTTATAAATCAAAGACAACATGCTGCAACAACAAATGAGCAAAAAAAAAAAAAAAAAGTACAATTCAAGTGTTATTGATAAAATCAGTGTAAAAAAACATCCTCGTGTCATGTGATTCTAATATTTCGTGACTCTGTGATGTGTTACTACGCAACAATGTGATCTACTGAACGCGACAATTGTCTTCTTGTGCTGTTTGTCCTTTTAAAGCTTGTTCTCTCTGCTTCGATTCCTTCTGCAAATTCAACGAAGGAGGTGAAAGTTTCTCCTCCTCCCGTGGTGAAAGACTCCTCACGTTGGAGCCGCCTGCTGATGAAACTGAAGACGGACTCTGGAGAGCGATGGGCCCCAGAACCTGATGGCAAAGGTCGACATAAAAGACGGGATGTTAACAGGAAGTTAGAAAATCGTTCAACAGATTAATGAGGGTGATGCACAGCTGTGCAGCGGAGGTTCAAAAACATTTTTCCCCTCTTTCCATCGTTGACCTGAAACTTCTTTAGTTAAACCCTTCACTGCTTCGCTGACCTGGAGTGACCCAACAGTAGGAGGTGGGACCGGACCTCCAGCGGATGTTAGGAAATCTAAAGTATTACACTCATACTGACTGAGGCAGCTGTCAGAAATAAAGAACTTTACTAGGATTAGTGCATCCAGCTGTGAAAGCTGCTCACATTTGTAGAGAACAAGATGCTGTATGGACAGTTTTACAAGGAATAATGCAACAGAATGCACACAACTTATGAGAAGTGACAAATTATATAAATAATTACAGATATCACTCAGCTCTCTGTAAATAGCATCAGGGCACTAACGGTCCGTTATTAGACTGATGGTGCTGCTTTATCACGTGAACAGCTAGCTTTGGCTGTCAAGAGCAAACTGGCTGATCCAATATGAGAAGGTGCTACTTATATGACTCCAGAGTTCATGCTCAATAATCCAGGTGAAAATCCTGGATGCTATTTATATCCTGGTGTTATTTATTAAGACTGTTGGTCTCTTATGGATAAAAGAAGAAACTGTTCAAGAAAGAAGAACCCGTCCCGAGGACCTGAGTCAGCCTTGTTGGACGTAAACAAAACATCAGAAACAGTAAAACCACTACCGTATTTTCCGCCGTACGCGTCGCACCGCTGTATTAGTCGCATAAATCCAATTATGTCCAATAATGTGGAAAAATCCATAAATATGTCGCTTCGCCATATAAGTCGCAGGACATGCAAATTGGGGGGGGGGGGGGACCTGTGACTTACACGCCGGAAAATAAATTAATTTACAAATCACACCAAGATGTTGTAAGTGTACTTTTCTACAGGTACCGTAGATTCCCTCCATGTGGAGTGGCACTTCTGAACTAATCTTATTTAACTGATCAAAACGGTTATAATATTCTGCTTGACGTGAGATTCACATGATTTTAATCAGGCCAACAGTTAACATCTGTTTAAAACTGTTGATCTGATCTGCTGATGATAAACAGTGCATGCATTGTGGAGCTGTCTCTAAGGAACAGAGGAACGAGCAGCGCTGTACGGATGACAGGCAGATGTGGACAGCTGCTCACCTTGCCGTCAGGTGGAGCCTGCCGGGCAGCCAGCCGAGGACTGCAGCGCCTCGCTGTGGTTCTCCTCACGATGAACGGGCTGGCCTCCCCCACGGGAATATCAGCGAACCCTGAAGGACAGAACTGTTAAAAACCTGCAGCATGGTTTTTGTGTGACAGTGGATAATTCCTATAAATCATGAATGTGTTTTAACATATTAAACAGAAATAATAGTTTATTTCTCCAAATAAGTTATGAGGCGACTAACATGAGGGCTCAGATCGACCACACTTCAGGTGATAAACTCGAGATGAATGTTTCTACCTTTCTGCACCAGCTCAGGAAGTCCCTCTGGTCTGAACGCATCTTCTTCCTCTTCACCTCTTGGTTTGGGTGTTGCCATGGTGCTGGCTTTGAGCTTCTTCGTCAGATTGTGCAGGGCCTCCTGAACGCCGTCTTTGTCGCCGACCTCGCAGTGGCCTCGTTTTCCAGGTGACGACCCCTGAGACCTCTGGGCTGTCAGGGGGACCAGGTTCTCCCTGTTGTCGTCCCTTCCCACCTCCTGCTGCTTGGAGGAAGACTTCCTGGATGAACGCCGGCGGTTGTCAGTGAGGGTGGAGTGGAAGGCGGTGGCTTCGTTGGCGCGCTGAGTTGCAGTCAGCTGTTCCAGGCGTATCTTCAGCCCCTCGTTGATCTCTTCCAGCTTGTGCACTTTAATGATCAGGCTGCAGTATTTATCTACGCTCTCATCAGCCTCTCTGCTTTTCTCCTCAAGAACTTGGTTCACTTCATCCAGCTCCCTCTTCAGCTCCTCCAGTTCTCCCTCCTTCTCCTCCATCTCCTTTTTCGTTTGGTCGAGGGCGTCTCTGAGCTCCTTCACCTCTTTGTCTTTTCGGTGAGTTTCTAGTAGTCGTTCTTCAGCCTCGGCCTTTTTCTTCTCCAGGGCGGCCATCAGGTCTTCTGCTTGTTTCTTTTTCTGCTCTGCCTCAATCTTCAGCTGCGTCACTTCAGTTTGAACATCTTGACTGCAGGTTTCCTCTGAAACAAAACAAACAAAAAGGTCAAAGTTAAAGCATGATTTAAAATACAACCAGTTTCTGTAGATTTGATGAAAACATTTAATCAAAGGTCTTGAAAACACCGTAGACAAAAACATCTGGATATTAAGTATACATGTCCACCTGAGCATGACATCATCTGTTTCTCTTGCTCCAGCTGTTTGCACGTCTTCATCCACAGACTCATTTTGCTCAGAGCAGAGTCTTTGTCTTTAGACAAACGAGCTGCGCGAGACGTTAACTCGGACACCTGGAAGAGATGGATGGAGAGGAGTGCTGCCATTTTTTTCTTGATAGGAAACATTTAAATGTTCATCCTGAGAGGACGTCAGTCTATATGGACAAATCCCTCATGGAGGTGCCAGTTGTTTTGTTCCATTTTGACCTGACCAGATCTGTTTTGGATCTGTGATCTCACGTACCTGTTCGCTGAGTTGTGAGACGGATTGTTTGAGAGTTTCTAATTCCTTCTCCATTGATGCGGCGTTCTTCTGAAGAATCTCTTGTTCTTCTGCGAGCTTCTCTTTCTCCTCTTTTATCTGCTGCTTCTCTTGTTCCAACAGAGAAACAGCTGAAGACAAGTTGTTCTTCTCTTCTTCTGTCTTTAAAAAGGAAGAGAGCAGTTCTTCCTTTCCAGCCTCTAACCTCAGCTTCTCCTGCTCTGTTCGTTCCTTCGCTTGCTTTAATGAAGTGAGAGCTTCTTGCAAGTTCTGCTTCTCGTTCTCTACCAAGCACAGGTCAGCCTGAAGTTGAACTTTCTCTTCTTCTAACACACTTCTCTCCTGATCTAATCGGCCTCTCTCTTCTTTCACAGCTTCCAGGGTGCAGCTCATGTTCTGCCTCTCTTCCTCCAACACGAACAGGCTCAGCTGCAGCTTCTCTTTCTCCTCGACTAGTTTTCCATTCGTTTCTTCTAACTGTGCTTTCTCTGTTAAAACACATGAGATGGATTTAACTGAGGCTTGCCTCTGGTCTGCCTCCTTCTCTCTCTCCTTTTCCAAAGTGAGAATCTCCTCCTCTTTAAGTTGGACAAGCGCTTTAAGATCCTTTATTTCTTCTCCTAAAGACTCAACACGTGTCCTTAGGCCGTTTCTTTCCTTTTCTAACTCTTCTCCTTGAGAGCGGAGCCTCTCTCCGTTCATCTGCAACTCCTGCAATGAACTCAGCAGGTCTCGTTTCTCCTCCTCCGACTCGAACAAAACGGACTGCATCTTCTCGTTTTCGCCGTCTGTTTCTGCACATTTCTCTTCAAGTAACCTTTCCCTCTGCTGGCAGGCTTCCAGCTGGGTCTGGAGCTCATCTAGCTGCCTGGTTTGTCTCTCGGCTTCTTCTCTCAGTTCTCTCTGCAGCTCTTCCACCCTGGATCTCTGCCTTTCTGCCTCTTCTATTTTAGCCGTCTCTGCCCTCACCAAACCCCTTTCCAGCTCATCTTTAGCTGCCTTCAGCTCGTCTATCTCCTTCTTTTTGGCTTCTAGCTCTCGTTCTAAATGTGCTTTCTCAGATCTCAGGTTGTCCAGCGTGGCTGAGAGCTCCGTCAGTTTCTCTGTAAGCTCTTTTTTCTCTTCTTCCACCTAAAAGACCAGAGAGAAGGCAGAATTAAAGAACAAGCATAGTAGATGAACGATAAAAGGCGAGGGATGATACTTGTTAATATAAAGGTACCTTTCTCCTCTCCTCTTCCAGCTCAGCTCTGGCAGTTTCAGCCTAAGGAGAAGCACATCAAAATAAGCTTCCAATAAAAAAAAAAAAAAAAAAAAAAAGTAGTTGACAAAATGTCTAATTGAATACCTGTAGCACAGCTGTCTCCAGACTCAGCTCCACGTCTTCCTTCTCTCTCTGCAGGGCATCGATACGATCCTGCAGCGAGTCAAACTTTCTCTGGGCAGCTACAGAAACATGGAGCCACATTTACACCAGCGCCTCACAAAACGCAACAGATCATGTCAGTTTCCAGGGGAGTTAAAGAGTTACCTTTGAGCAGCTCTCCCATCTTCTTTTTCTTCCTCTCATCGGACTCGATGCGGACCTGAAGCTTCTCAATACCGGTCCTCATCTGCTGGACTTCATCTTGAGTGGAGTTCAGACGAGAAGCAATCTCTCCTTTTTCGAGCAGCGAGGCCTCCAGAGACTGTGAAAGACGACACACTTCTCCCTTTAAAGCCTTGAAAAAAACAACAAAAGAGAAAGTTAACGTTAAACATTTTACTGTTTGAAGAAAGCTCTCGTGTTTATGTTCTTTATTTTCCTTCAAGATTTCCATTTTATTTTAAGCATTACTTTAGGCAGATGTGATTTGACAAATATTTTGTGCTGCTACTAAAAAGCACAAAAGATAAAACGCAACACATGCCAAACATTTCCTCTCCACAAAATAACCCCGCTGTAATTTGCCACAACAAGCTTCCTGCTAACCTGTATCTTGCCAACCATGGACTCGGAGTTTTGACTGGCCGAGGAATGATCTTCTTTTATTTGATTAAGATGGCCGAGAAGCTCTTCTTTTTCTCCACTATGCTGAGAAATGGCCTGCTCCAGCACTTTCACCTGCTCCAACAGCTTTAAACAAAAGAAAAAAGGAAACCAGTGTTAGTAGCAAAACAAGCCCTTCCTAAAACGATGCACATGGAAATGACACGTGGATACTCTGAAGAAACCAGTACAGCTATCAGATACAAGGGAGTGGTAGGAAGTTAGGGTTGTTTTTTTTAATTTATTTATAATTTCATCAAATTTCCAAAAGAAGCGTGAACTTCTGCTTAAATATTAATTTCATGTTCTTGCTCTAGAATAGTTCAGGTGTATAAGAAACAAAAAATAAAATATAAATAAATAACCATCCATCCATTAGCTTTACCCGCTTCCTGCTTTTAGGGTTGCGAGTGTCACTGAGCGAAGGGACACCCTGGACAGGTCGCCAGTCCATCACAGGGGCACAGAGACAAACAACCATTCACACCTAGAGACACTTTGGAGTTACCAATCAGCCTAACATGCATGTTTTTGGTCTGTGGGAGGAAACTGGAGTACTCAGAGAAAACCCACACATGCACAGAAAAAACATGCAAACTCCACTCAGAAAGATCCCAGGCCGGGATTTGAACCGATGACCTTCTAGCTGAGAGGCAACAGCTCTACCAACTGAGCCACCATGTCGCTTATATAAATAAACAAAAGCAGTATAACTTTAAATGGTGAACTTTAAAGTGTGTGTGACATGATTTTTGAACTTTACATAAAATGGTACAACATATACATCTTGTATCATTCAACTATGTTCGTTTTTGCAAACAAAATGATAAATATATGAAAATTTCATTTAAAGTCATTTTA
>JARVGS010000760.1:16618992-16630688 GCA_031762315.1 Hypsolebias antenori | reverse complement strand
GAATAATATTGATGATAGAGTTAAAGAAAGATTGTTCTTTGATTATTTGACTTAGAACAAAATTAAAAAGTCTCTTGCTGAGATACTTTGTGTTCAAAAAATGTCCAGAAGACCAGACTTAGCTTTTTTAGATTTTTCTACCTGGATTATTGAGCATGCATCAGGGTGTATTATAATAGTTAGAGAGAAATTAGAAATTAGTTACTTCCTAGTATTGTATTAGTTAGTAAATTAGAAAGAGTTATTCATTTTGTTCTGTTACTGTTAGATTATTATTGTTTGAACTGATGGTTTGAAAAAAGGGGCAGATATAATAAGATTTTTTTTTCTTCTTTCTGCTACCTTTCTTTTTTTTAATGCATTTTGTATGTTATCATTTATGAGATTACTTGGTATTGTATTTTTTTTAAACATGAACAATTATAAACATAAAATAAAATTAAGGAAATATTGGGAGTGTTTTCTACCTGCTGGTTCTCCACGTCGCTTTTCATTTCTTCCACCTCATCATTCTTCTCTTCCACCATCTGACTGTGGATCATTTCTGTCTCGGTGTTGTCCATTTTCATAATTAGCTCTGCTTCACTGTTAGGACAGAGTTTTTTTGGTATTATTTTTAAATAAGGAAAAACCTTAAACTATTCAGCTGTGAATTTTTGTTTGGGAAGAAGCTGCACCTCTTGGTCTCGTCAGACATCATTTCAGACATCACTCGCTGTTTGTTTGCAGGAGACGAGTCTGCACTGGCACCAGGTTCTGCCTCAACGTTCATCTGAGCCGCGGCCTCAGCTGGAGAGATCAGTGCAGATGATTAAAATCTATGAATCAGAGTGATGTAAAAGTGAAAGCAGTCAGCCAGTACTCACCACAGACAGCTTCAGGTTCTTCATGGCTAACTTCTGCTGCAGAGTTCAGACTTTCCTGCGACTCTGAGAGCTCCTGCGTGAGGCTGTGCTCCTGGGCCACTGGTCGGAGCAGTAAATCGTACTGCTCTTTGAGTTCGGCCAGCTCCGTCTGTAGGAGCACAAGCTTCTGGTGAAGTTCAGCCTGCTCTTCCTCAAACTGATGGTTCCTGTAGAAACAAACTCAAAGCAGTTAGATTTGCAGCTCCAAGTAGAATTACACGTTGAATATTTTAAATAAACTAACCTGAAGAAAATCGTGAAACTCAAGACATACCTCTCTTTGTTCTCGTCGTCGATCCTCTTCTCCATCGTCTCAAGTTGTTCTTCCAGGTTCCGGCGTTCTTGCTCTGACGACAGCAGAGAGCGCTGGATGCACTCGTTCTCCTCTCTAAGGGAAGTAATCTCGTCTTTGCATCCCTCCACGCCTCTCTGCAGACGCTGCTTCTCTTCTGACACTTGGCTCAGACTAAACTGGAGTTTGGCATTTTCTTCCAGGATCTGAGCGTTGCTACGTTCCAGCTGAAGTTTTTCCTCAGCTTCCTGTTTTAAGTTGGCCACTAAGTCCATTTTCTCAGAGGTTAAGGTGGAAACTTTATCCTGAAGTTGTTGTTGTTCTTCATTTATTACACTCAAGTTCATCTCTAGGTGCGATTTTTCTTCCGCGACCTGATTAAGTGCAGACTCAGCCTCACGGTGTTTTTCTGACATTTGAACAATCTTTGTTTCCGTTTCTCGTTTTTCCTCAGCCAACTGCTCGACGTGACCCCGCAGCTGCTTGATCTCTTCAGAGAGTTTGTCTACGCTGACCTCCAGCTCTTTCTTCTCCACCTTCACTTGTGTGGTTTCAGCGGCAGCTCGTTGCTTGTCGTCCATCAGTTGTTTCAGAGAAACCTCCAGGGCGTTTTTCTCCTGAAGCAACACGTCGAGGTGGCCGTCTTTTTCCTGGATCACCTGCCCGAGCGTCTTCTCCAACTTGGAGTTTTCGTCTTCTAGCCGAGTGATTTTCGACTCTAACAAGGTGATGCTTTCTTCCACCTGCTGTCGTCGGATGGAGTCCTCCTCCAGACGGGTTATTTCACAGCTCCTCTCTAGCAGCTCCTCCTTAGCTGTGACATATTTTGACTCCAGCAGAGAGTTCTGGGATTGGACTTCATCCAAACGGATTTCCAAGACAGAGACCTGAAAATAATAATGAATTCAAATTCAATATTTAATATTATTTTGTCCTCTGCAGGAGTCAATAAGAAGTGACAGTCCAACCTGAGCTTTGCTCTCCTCCAGCCTGGCCTCCATCTCAGACATCTGGGTCTGGTTCTGAGTGAGCTCGGCCTCTAGCGATTCTATAGTTTTCTTAAACTCGTCCACCTGACTGTCAGCGGAGCTCATAGCTGTCTCGTTGTCCTCCAGATCCATCTGCAGCATCTCCAGCTGCACCTTTATTCAATAAATAAGTACTTTAAAAATCACCCAAGACTAATAATTATTATGTTCTGCTATAATACAAGACCACACCTGATGTCAGACTGTATAAAATAGAACCCAAACTAGAACACGAATACTTTGATAACCAACCTTGATTTTGTTCATGGCAGTAACCTTCTCCTTCAGCAGATCTGAAGCAGTGGCCTGCTCAGCTTCGGCTTTATTTAGCTTCTCTTTCAGACTCTTTATTGTAACATCTCGTTCTTCTAAGCCACATGACGCAGCAGACAGAGTGGCCTTCATGGTTTTGATCTCCTCCCGACGAGAACTTAACTCTGTTTTGGCAGCAGCCAGTGATTGCTGAGAGGTTTCGATCTGCTCTTTAAGGCTCCTCTCTTTGTCGACTAAACGTTCAACCTCCACACTGTGGCTCTCTGACTCTTTCCTCATGTTCTCAGCGAGATCTCCGATTTCTTTCTCCAAAGTAGCGATCAGCTGAATCTTCTCAGTCAGGGTGCTCTCCAGGTTGGCCTTAGTTTCATTTGCAGAAGAGAGATTCTTCTCGACAGCTTGTAGAGAACTGGTCAGGTGGTCAAGTGATCGATTGGCCATATCCAGATTGTTTTTCAGGACTGGAAGCTCCTCTGCTGCTGCTCTGTTTGCAGCTTCTTGTTCCTTTAAGGTAGAAATCTGCTCCAGCAGGATCTGATTTATCATTTGTGAGAAATATAATGTTATATTTAAAATATGTAAAAGAAAACAGCAGCATTCAAAGAGAAAGCATAAAAAGCAGAATTACTAAATATAACTCACAGTATACTTGTCATCTGACAGACATGAACGAGAGCTTACAGAACCAAATGAAACCAAAACATCTTGGACTATTTTACCTCTGCTTCTTTCTTCATCTCTTGAACTTGATTTTCCAGCTCAGACTTTTGTGTCTCCACCGCGACGATTTGAGCTTCAGTCTCTCTGAGCCGATTCTCCTTCTCCTCAGTCTGGTTCCTCTGGTCCGTCAGCTCCTTTTCCAACACTTTGACCTCTTCTGATGTTTTCTCATACATCTCGCGGAGCTCCTCTTCTTTCTCTGACATGTTCTTGTTTTGTTTCTGAAGCTCGGCTCCCAGCTGCTCCTGCACCTTCAGGAACTGCTCCATGGAGCTGATCTGAAACACGAGCAGAAAATCAACTGAATAAAATGTTTAGTTCTTTTTGTTTTAGAAGCCGTTTTTTTTTTTTTTTGGTCCTTAAATATATGTGCAAAGAACACAATTATATTTAAATGTAATAATTAACACATTAAATTAAATTAAAAAAATCTGTGAAATTGAATAATCAGCAGCTGTAAAAATGATCCCATGTAGTTCAAAGTAAAGAGAACAGACCTGGTTTTTGGAGAGCAGCAGGTCCTGCTGGACCTCCTCCATCTGCAGCCTCATGTGCTCCAGCTCTGCCGTCTTTGCAGAAACACTCTCCTCACACTGCTTCAGCAGATCTGCCTTCTCCTCCACGAACCTGGAGGAATACAACAGGTACAATAAATCAGGTTAAAACTTGTTTACCAGAAGAATCAGTGAGGGCATGCAGAGATAAAACAAAGTCTGTAGTATCGGCCTAATTCAGTTCTCATTCGAATATTTAGAATAGAATAGAAACAGCCTTTATTGTCCCACGGATGGGAAATTCAAATGTAACAGCAGCAACAGATAAAGATAAATAGATTCACACAAAGGTTCCTAAATGTTAAGAACAATATATGAAGAAATAAGACAATATCAATCGTATTAATTTACAAGGTAATCTGCTGCGTAAGCGTACACTGTGGCTGAATTTGTCACTACAAATTCAGTCAGTTCACTTCTTCTGAACAGCTTGAAAACAAAAAAATTATGGCTTCTACACAAAAGGAGACATAAAATATAATAGTCTGACTGTCACCTGATATTCTGCTGTTCCTGCTGTGCAGTGGACTGTGCAAGGCTCTCCTTCAGCTGACTGATCTCAGCCAGGCCCAGATCCAGCAGCTGATCTTTGGAGCGCACCAGGTCGCAGGCGGCTTGGTGCTCCTCTCGCAGCTCAGTATTTTTCCTCTCGGCAAGCTCTGCTCGAGCAGTTTCCTTTTGCAACTGTGACTCTAAGTCTTTCACCTGTTTAAGACAAAATAATTCCACATCTGGTGACTACAGATTTGTTCAAAAACCAGACTAAAATGTGCAGCAATGAAAACAAAACCCTGTTTGATTTTTCCCGTTTTTATTATTTTTTTTGTCTTTTAGACTTACTGCTCACATTTAACAGTCAAAGTAATATGCAGAGTTCAGATCTACTCATAACTGCTAATGAAATTAAAATATATTGCAATCTATCAAATGTGTTCTCAAGAGGATCTACCTGTGCTTCGAGCTGAGCCAGATGAATTCCAACGTTCTCCAGGTCTTTATTGTGTTTCTGTCCGGCTTCAGAAAACTGAAGCTGGAGCTTCTCGTACTGATGCTGCTTCTCCTCCAGCTCTGTGCTCTTACAGAGTAATTCTCCTTTCAAGGAGTCGACGTGCACAGACAAACTGGCTTTATCTCCCTCTACACACTGGACCTTACTCTGGGGTGGGCGGATGCATTCAGGGTGAGGGTTAAACAGTTTGCTTGCATTTTTCATAACTTTAGTACAACTAGTGAATATCCTGACATGACTGAGCATCACTTAACTTTGTCAAAATTTGCTTCTCAAGTAATAGATGATTTCACTCACCTGGAGTTCGTTGTTAGCCTCTTTTAGCACGCCAAGATTGCTCTCCAAGCTGTAAATTTTGTCAGTGAGCTCCGTTTGCACAGCTTCTGTTTGGTTGATTAACGTTTCTTTTTCTTTCTTCCACTCCAGCAGAGCTTCATGCTCTTGCTTCAAAGCCTTACAGACATCCTGGCTCACAGCGAGACTGGATTTCAGCTCCTGGCTCTCCTTGTCAAGAACTGCCAACTTGTGGTTCAGCCTCTCGACCTCTTGATTTTGTTTCTGGAGCTCATTCTTAGATCTGAAGTGCAAAATTATAATTAAAATGGCAGAATTGTTTATTGAACAATATATAATCATAAAATGTGCACAACATCCTGCTTTGTGTTTTCCTCATGCTCACTTGTCACTTCTGGCCTCAGCATCAGAGAGAGTTTTCTTTAGGTTTTCCTGCTCCTGTGCTGAAACACGAGTCTGTTGCTCGAGTTTGGACTGAAGTTTCCTCAGCTCCTCAGCCTGTCCTTCTGACTTCACTGAAGAACCAAAAGTCAAATCCATTCATCAGTTGTGTGACTAAAACAAAAACTCCTTTGCTACGTCTAACACCAGTGTACCTTTGAAATCGTCTAGCAGTCCCTGGGTGCGTTTGAGGACCTGTTCTGAGCTCCTCTTCTCCTCTTCCAGCTGAGACAGGCTCCGGCTGCTCCGGTCCAACTCAGCCGTCACACTGTTCTTCTCTTTCTGCAGCTCCTGAGGGGAAGAAGAATTTTAGAAACACGTCAGCTGTCTAACTGACTGAACATATTTATATCAGCAGCACAGAAGTTATCAGGACAAATGGTTAGAAATAAAGATGTCGACCCACTTCCAGTTTCTTGCGAAGGTCTTGCTCTTTGTTCTGGCTGACCTGCAGGTTCTGTTCTGACCGCAGCAACTTCTGTTTCTGCTCCTCAGTGTCTTTCTCCATCTGTGTTTTCTGGAAGCGCAACTAAAAATACACAAAAAGGTGACAGAAATGTCAACAACAAATATGTTATAATAATACTAAAACAGATGTCTGTTTGCTCTGGACTCAAATACGTTCCTGTGGTAAAATAGGAAATATGGTTGACTTTACGTTACTGACTAAAGGGGGGATTATAAAGCTACCTTCTCCATATCAGCTTGAAGTACATTGCAGTCCTTTCTGGACTGCTGGATCTCTTGTGTAAGTTTGGTTCTAGTCTGGTTAAGCTGCTGATCCAAAGCCTGATGGGAACTCTGAAGCTGAGCTAGCTCCTGCACAAAAAATAACGAGATGTCCTTCAATAAAAATAATTAATTGCATTTAAATCTTTTAACATCCAAAGACATCCAATCATGAAACCACTATGAGATCACACGGTTTCACCTTCTGACTGTTTCTCTCCTGGTCCTTGAGTTTCTGCTCCAGGGCTTGTTTGCAGCTCTCTGCGTTGTGCCTCTGACAGTTCATCTCCTCTGTGACCCGTTTCAGCTTCTGCTCAACCGATGAACTCTAACAAGTCCAGATCAAAATTCCAGTCAACTTTCTCCATCGTTTACGCGCCTGCATCACTTGTGACCATCTCAAGTCACTTGGTAAAGTCATGCAATCAAGCAAATCTGATGAAATATGAAAATAAACGCTGACTGTCTGCCCCACCTTGGCCTCGAGCTGCTGGTGTTTGTCTGCAGCTTGACTCAGTTCATGACCCGCTTTGGCCAGGTCTCTATCTCGCTCAGCAAGGTCTTTACGGGCCTGGTTCAGATGAGTTTGCAGTTCCTGCAGTTTGGAAGCTTGATTATGAATTTCCTTCTCTTGGTTGGACAGATTTCTCTCCAGCTCTGACACACGGGTGCGAAGTTCTGAGGAAAAAACAGACAACCCATGTTGCTGTACACATCGAACACAATCCTGACTCACCTGAAAACATTTTAACTTGTTCTTATGAACATTAGGAAGAAAACTGGGCCAACGTTACTGATAAAACTTGATTTAACTTTCACAAAATTATCCACCTTGGTTAAGGGTTTTTAGCTGCTCCATCTGGTTGGAGGATCCACTGGGACTCTGAACGGTTCTAGATGAGCTCATCCGTTGGCCGGGCTTAATTGGGGTCTCCTCGTGAGCCTCCCACAGAGACGTCCCTTGTCTCTTCAGGGGCGTTTCCATCCCATTTGGAGCACGGATGCTGTGATCCTGCTGCTGCCATGGGAAGATAGACGAGCCAGCTTGGCGAGCTGCAATGTCTTTGTGGCTCACGCTGACAGATGACTGAGTCACCATCTAAAGAAATTTTTTTTTATTGCAAGTACAACAAAGAAAAACAACACAAAAAAAATAAACGATTGTTCAGTTTACTCACTTTGACCTGCAAGACTTTGAGCTCAGTCTCCAGCCTTTTTCTTTCTTCCACTTCCTGGTTGTATTTCTCTTGTAGCTCCTCCAGTCTGTTATCTGAGCAACACAAACACCATTTACACATTGCAGTAAGACAGACGGTGATTTTTCACAAGTGCAACATTTTCTTATATATGAACACAAAGCATAGACATTAAGACACCGCAAACAAACAAACAAAAAAACAAAAAAATAGAAATACCGTGCTGTCTGGAGACTGGGACAGGAGCCGGTGCAGCAAAACTCTTTTGCGGAGTGAACGGCTGCAGCTCAGAGGAAGATGACAAAGAGGAAGAGCCGGCAGGTTGAGAACGATCCATCTCATTTTTGTACCTAAGGAAATTGTTTCAAAGCGTCAAAGGCTATTCAGGATTTAGAGGAATGAAAAAGACATTTTAACAAGTCCACTTAGAAAACAGACTTATGTAAGTTTAGTTTTCTTAAAATAAACTCACTTTTTAAGCTCCTGCTCCAGTCGCTCAATGGTCTTCCTGCAGGAATTAAGCTGACCCTCAAGATAGTTCACCTGTTATGAAAAAAAAAAGGCAGCATCACAGGAAGTTAAGAAAAAAATGATAATCCCAGACATGGATCCTTTTTTATGTTTTCATATAGATGAACATTAAAGGACATGTTTTAGGTGCAGCATAGTAAAATCACGTTGGTCAAACACAGAACTTGCTTTTGCTTGTTTGTCATCAGAATAAGAGGATTTGTGAAATCCAAACTAAAAAAACATGCTGTGAACTTGACAGTTGCTCACTCCACTTTGTTTTTGGTCGCCACTCCTGCATCTTACAATTGACAGACACCAGATCATCGTACTGTCAAGTTTGTTATTAGTGTTGATGAGTTTGGCTTCTATAGAATTGCATGATGGTGAGTCAATGCTGACTTTAAAACTGTCTCAAGGCATTCTAATACAAATAGATGATTATTAAAAAAAAAAAAAAACATTGGCTGTTAATTACAAACATTTTTTGTCCCACTACACAACACATTTCAAATTGCAGCATGAAGCGTATTTCCACTTCTTGTCAGAAACTGACCTGCTGTTCTTTGACACCAAGATCATGAGCAACTTTTTGACGAGCCTTCTCCAGAGCATCGCACGACTCTACTAAAGACTGATTTTCTCTTTTCAAAGCTGAGGTTTCCGTACGTTCACTGTCCACCTAAAGAAACACAAACAGAAGGAGTTCCTTTATGCTGTCCAAACAGGTTGCAGTAAAAATTTCAGCAATATTGTTTTTGTTTTGGACAAATCTCTCAAATCCTATTTAAGAAACTTCAGAAAAAATGCTGACCTTTTGTTTCTGTTTTTGCAGGGCAGATTCCAAGGACTCCAGCTGAAACTGTTTCTGTGATCTCTCCTTCTTGAGTTTGTCCAGCTGGACCTCCATCTCCTGGATCTTCTGCAGGGCTTTCCCTGGAAGTCCATCCTTCCACTCCTCCACCGCCCAGCTCATGGCCTAAAACCTGGTTCAAGAAACAATCCCATTCTGGATTAACTGTCATTATTGTCTCAATGTTCACACAAGAAACAAGTGCAGTTTAAATGAATGGGATGTACTGGTGAAGATTCTCAGTCATCCAGGACATGTTAAATTAAAAAAAGGTTAAAGACAAATACAACTGGACTTCTATTCTGTAGCTGAATACATTTTGTTTCTTGTCTGAGGAGCTTTCTCAGTTCAAAGAACAGTGAGTGCGTGTGGGGTTCGAGGCACGAAGCGGAGGTGTTCTGTGAGCTAGATTCACACTCAGATCTCACTTCTCACAACATCTTCTTCCTGTAGTGTCCGAGGTGGCGTTCTGCAGCCTCATATTCTGTGGTCGACCTGTGAGGTAGTCTCTGATCCAGGTGACCAGCGAGTCATTCACCTGCACGTCCAGGAGCTACTGCAGAGCAGAGCAGGTCTTATGGTGTGAAAAGCACTGGAAAAGTCAAAGAACAGGACTCTTACAGTGCTGCCTGCCATGTCCAGGTGTGTGTAGGCTCTGCGCAGCAGGTAGATGATGGCATCATCAATTTCGATGTGTGGCTTGTATGCAAACTGGAGGTGGTCCAGGTAGTTCCACCACTGATCTGCCGTGCTTCACGACCAGCCTTTCATGGCATGTGATGTCAAAGTCACAGGTCTGTAGTCACTGTGTGAGTTCAGGTGGTTGTTTGTTGGCACCAGGACCAGGCATGTTGTTTTCCACAGAGCAGGAACCACCCTCATGCTCAGGTGAAAAATGTGCCAGAAAACATCCCACTGCTGAGCTGCACATCCTTTCAGGAGTTTGGGGCTCAATCCATCTGGACCTGCAGACTTTTTTTTGCTTGGACATAGCTGGCTGAGCTCCATCCTCACAGCCTCCCTGCTGATGGTGATTGGAGACTCTGATAGTGGGGGTGTTAGGTGAAGGGGGTTGCAGCTGGGGTCAGGGGAGAGGTAGTGGGTGTGGTGACCCACTGAACTGAAAGGTGTTGGAGGTGTGGGTGGGGGCAGAGCAGAGAGTGTGCAGTTGTGGGTGAGCAGTGTTCACGTCAAACCTGTTGAACTGGTTTAACTTGTTGGCCTCCTCCCATCACTGCTGCAGTCTTTCTGACCAGTGATGCTTCTTATTCCGTTCCAGACCTCATTGGTATTGTTTTGAGCCAGTTAGACCTCAATCTTCCTCTTGTACTGCTCCTTACCCTCCCTGATCTTGTCCTTCACGTCAGTCTGTGCTCTCCACATCTCCTCCCTGACCCCCCCTTCTGAAGGCAGCCTTCTTCTTGTTTGTGTTTGGGCGTTTTGTCCTTAGGGTGGACCAGCCTCTGTCTTGAGTCCTGTTGTGTTTGAAATGTACCGGGATGGTGTGTTTGAAGAAAATCCTTCTGAGTTTCTCAGACATTCCAGCAATATAAGGGATGACAATGTTTATCCGTCTATTCTTCTCCGTGTTCTGTTTAGTGGTGTTTTTTGTAGTTTTCATCGCTGACTTGACAAAACAAAGTCCAGTTGGATATCCACATGTTTGGAGAGCTTTTTTGTTATGTTTTTGTTCTTTTTCCTTCCTTTCTGTCTTTGTGGGGACGTGTTCAGCACAATGCTGTAGAGTTCTGACCACTGAGATGAATGAATAGGACGCAACGAGTACCGGTAGTTGCCAGGTTTTGACATAATGACACTTTACTAATTTGTAATCTGTCCTGAGCCTGGTTCTGTTAAAGGTTTCTTCCTCATGAGGGGGTTTTTCCTTTCCACTGTTGCCTTCGTGCTTGCTCAAGATGAGAGTTCTACGATGGAGTTCAATTCAAAGCAGTCTGCTCTTCAGATGAATACTGTTAACTTATTTTATATAGGAATGTTTCTGTTCAGTGCCCTGAGATGACTTCTGTTGTGACTTGGCGCTATATGCTATATACATAAAATGACTTGAATTAATATGAGCGGAGATCAGTTATTTACATTAGCATCGCGGTTAATCATATTTTAACAAAAACGATCAACTGCCAAACCAACATCAGATGCATTAAATATGAAAAAGTCGATTAAAGACGCGCTAGCTAAGGGTTTCATGCAGCTAACTTTTTTGTCGTGTGATCGATCATCGATTTAAGTTTTTTAACTAAACTCATTCAGAAGCTAAAGGTTACAATCTGCACTAGGAAACGACAGAAATCCCAAGAATAAGTACAGAAGTGATTTTATGAGAATTAAAATGCACATTCAACTTACTCGTGTGCGCGAAGCTTTACCTACACTCGACTGTTTGGATTAACCTCTTCTGTGAAATTCAAACTCCAACGGTGATTCGCTCAGCTGAAAGCCTATTGGAGGATTTAAATGACGTAAACAACATAACGCTGCTGATTGGCTTACTCGTCGTTCTTCCTCTGCCTTGGCAACCAGAGCAGAGAACACTGGCGCCACCGTTCGGCGGGAATTTGATATAGCATCAATGAGAAGTACACGTTCAACAAACTCCACAATCGCTTCACTTTTTATACAGATTGTTTTTGTTCTGTCATCAGAATAATAATTAAAAAAAAATACTATTTAACGTTTGAACGTATTTATGGGTTTGTGCGCTTAATTTGTAATTTTTAATTATCATTTATTTATTTTAATTTATTCATTTCAAATTTAAAAACAAAAGAAACAATTACAAAGCATACGGAGAAAGAAAAACATATTTAAAAATTAAAGGAAGCAGAAGAATAAAAATTCTTATATCTGCCCCTTCTTAAAACAAAAATCTAT
>JARVGS010000760.1:16572624-16584555 GCA_031762315.1 Hypsolebias antenori | reverse complement strand
TTAGCCAGGCGGAAATACGTGAGGTAGACATAGGTCGCACATGCACAGTCAGGTCAGTTTCCCACAGTTGGAAAAAAATGAACAGATTAAGTGTTCACAGACACACCGTTGGCATTAAGAATCGGCGTAAACAACTCGTCTCATTCTGATTACAAATGATTTTGGATCGAGCTGAATCAACAAAAAAATAATCCGAATGGGGCATTTACATGACGACGAAGTTTTATTCCGAATGGAGCGTTTAATCCGATTAGTACTTATGTCCATGTAAACATAGCTACAGAGAGGTAGTCACAGGGCAGAGTTGGTGAGTAGGCATGAAGTGAGGGATGCAGCCTGCAGCTGTACATAGTTAATTTGCAAATGTAGCCACGTTTGCTTCACCTGTATAAGCACCAACAGATTTGGCCACCTCGACTGGTTAAAGTGTGAACAATTAAAATTGGCATGAAGAGATAATGTCATTGCCTCCACATTGCAGAAAAAATAGAGTAAAAAGAGCTATTAGATCAAGAATGAGTACAGATTTGAGATGCTCCAATTTGTATGTGTCTATCATTTAAACAAGGTCTGTTCACAGACTGACCTCAACACAAGTCTGAAAGGCCACAACAGTTTGCAAAGACGTGGTCGTCTGTGGAGAACTGCACGTGTCAGAGAGCCTCTGATCATAACAGTTGTGTTGTGTAGACCCTATCAGTGTTTTCATGCTAAGTCCAGCACCCAAGAAGATACAAAATGGTAGCAAACAGCACGTCACCGGATGGAAATACATTTATTTAGTGTGAGCTGTCTATTTTTTATGAAGGAGGGAAAGATGAAGTAAAACACTTGGAAGTGGGCTCAAATGACTGCAATCAGTCGATAATTAAATAAGTGTGACAGTTCTACAAGTTCCCTAAGTGTGCACATGATTACGAAGTGGTATTAGGGGGTTGAAGTGTTTGGTTTATCTGTGGCGTACCTCAGCCACCCTCTCCAGTAATGGCTCAAGCCAGTGGTCATTACATTCACAGTGAGAGTCCAGGAAGGTAAGAACTGGTGCTGTGGCAGCATCTGCGCCACGGACCCTTGAACGCATCAGTCCTGAGTAAGAGTACAAAAACAGCTTTAATTTAAAGCCCATCAGTTCATGTTACATATAATGAAAAAACAATGAATGTATGTTTTTATTTAAAAAACACTTTTCCTAGTACCTTCTCTGCGGTCGTTTCTCAGAACTCGCACTTTCTCGATCTTCCCCAGCAGTGCTCCATCCTCAGCTGCAACGCATGAAGCAGCACATTTTACATGCATCTACCCCCTGATGTTAACACGTTGGTTTGTTTAATCCATTTCTGCACATTACTTACGGTTGTCACTGAAGTCGTCAACCAAAATTATCTCTTTGACCAAAAGAGGAGGACTTTTCTTCAAGACGCTGAACAGAAAGGAAAATGTCATTTGGGTAAACATGACAAGGATGCTAGAAAACAAACGGCTACAAACACCTACCTGATCACAGTCCGCAGCAGAGCAGAGCGAGCTTCGTTATGAAAGGTGATGACAACGCTGGAGGCTGCCAGGTCTGATCTCCACTGTTTATGTTTGCAGCTACACACACAAAATCACAGAGATTGGTGACATAAAATATGACAAGGTATATGCTTACACCTGTGCACAAGCTCCTGCGCCCAAAAAACATATTGCTGAATGCATGAGCCAAGTCATCAAGTGAAGCTGCTTCAAAAAAACAAATAAACAAACAAACAAAAAAAAAAAAAACCCAACAAGATATTTAGTCCTTGAACACAATAAATTGGATTGTGCAGACAACACACACACACACACAAAGGATGCATGAATAAACACAGACAGAAAGACGCTTTGCTGAAGCTGCAATGAAGCAAAACCACAAGAAAATGAGAAAAGAGACAATAAAAAGTGAAGGGGTTGTAATATGTAAAACTTCAGCTAATGTTTGAGGAGATTAGTTTACAAGCACTGATCTGCGTCAACATTAAGACCACACCTAAAGCACTGTGTGTACTCGTGTTGTCAAACCACTCTGACACGTTCAGACTCACACATTTAAGAGAATCCTGACGACAACACTTAGTTGCTGATCAGCCCTGCAAACTGTGACATGTGACATAAACTGTGTTTTTATCTTGAACAGCCCACAGATGTTAAATCACACAAGATGTTTTAATGTTGCTGCTGTTTAGTGTAAAGCCACTTGTGATTAATTATGTTGGTTTGTTGGAGCAGAGTATTTGTCGCCCTATAAGTCACAGTTTTTTGCATACCGTAATTTGCATGTCCTGCAACTTATATGCTCACAGAGGCTTATTTTCCCATATTTACTGTAAAAACCTATTTTTGGCTGAGATATGACCTTTTTCATTCTGAAAATATTGAACATTACCAATTTCAGCCACTAGATGGCACTTGAGTAGTATGGCATGTTGTTGTATCTTGTAATAGACAAAAGTGGCTATTAATGGCATAATCGGCTTGCCACAGCCTGCCACCTTTGTCCAGCTCGCCTGGAGCAACCGTCAAATTAGCTTCATTTGCTGCACCATCCCGGCAAAATGCAGCTGATTTAACCATTGAAACCATCAACATTCAAACAAATACTGTAATTTCTGGACAACTGAGTGCACCTGAATATAAGCCACGCTTGCTAAGTTTAAAAAGAAAATTTAAATTTACATAAATAGGCTGCACTTGTCTAAAAGTCGCAGGTGTTCACGTTGTAACATGATATTTACACTGAAAGATTTTTTTCTTTTAATTAAACACGTACACGCACAAATACAGTAAATCTTTTTTTCTGAACAGTGCCTGAACACATCTGATTAAAAAAATAAATAAATAAAAACTGCGGTCCACCAGGAAGTCATTGATCGCTACCCCCCAAGAGAGACGTGTATCGGGTAGCTATGTGTGCGCTTAGGTGTGATGAAGCTAAATGTTTTGGGGCATGAAGCTTGTTAGCCCATCAAAAAACATTTTTTTCATAAATTAGCTGCAGCATTGTATAAGCCGCGGTGTTCAAAGCTTGTGAAAAAAGTAGCGACTTATAGTCCAGAAATTATGGTACGTAATTGTTTTATCTTGTTAAATTTCAAAGAAATGCGCAGCGGTTTTCCGTCAGGATTTCCTCCCTCAGAGTGTGCTCCCAGGGCACCGAGGCAGCAAATACTTTTGAAAATGCAGTTGATTTGACAGTGAAAGTGCATTTATTAAGGAAAAGTTAGACTGAGACTGACCTGAAGTTAGACTGACCTTTACTATAATTTTGAGCAAACAATTTTTTTTAAGTATTAATCTTGTTGAATTCTTGTTAAAGTCCTCCCGTGCATGCTCCTGCGGCCACCATTTGGCAGCCCATCGATTTTTGGCACAACACTGGCCCACATTTCCAGGTTGCCAGCAGTGACACGTAACAAAAGCGAAGCGTCAGCGGTGACGCATAATAGATGCGACGTATACAGTGAAGCAACATATTTATGATTTTTCAAATTTATTAGACATATTTGGACCGATGCAACTTATAGGGCGATGCGACATGTACAGCGGAAAATACGGTAAGTGGTTTCCAGTCTGCATCAATCTCAAAGCAAGGTCATCTGGAAGAGTTTGTGCTCACAAAAAGCTATTTTTCTTTTAGCTTTCGACAAACCTAAAAGTTCTTTTGATTCCGTCTTCAAAGCCATTCAATACTGGCCTAGATGAAAGACGGAAGCCATCCAATTCAGGAAACTCTTAACAATCTGCACTGAAGTGTGCTGTGCAAATGACACATCAGTGCCAGATCAATAGGAGATGCGTCCCTGCACTTTTAGTTGGCTAATGGCTCCAGCTGTCTACTTGGGTCAATAGATCAGTGAGGGCAGACCACATGTTTTGAAAAATAGCCCTTAAATCACTGTATGCATTTTGACAAACGCTGCTTGCATTTAATTAAAGTTTTAAAAATCAGAATTAATGACACCCTCTTACAGAATGACAATAACGGAAGCCATTTTAATCTTTTAGTTCTCGCTCGTGGTGCATGTTTATAAATCTAAAGCATATTTTTTATATTTTTATGGAGAGGATAAAACTGAGTAACTTCTGCTTTCACTGCTGAAACACAAGAAAATGATTAGAATTTGCAATTAAAAAAATTTGTGAAAACCAGAGAAAATTGTTCATTGATATGAAATGTTCATTAGTGTATCGGCACAAGTAATGTTCTTACATTATGTTGCTCAATCTTAAAAGTAAAATTCAGTTTCTTCAGTAAAATAAGGAAGAAAAAAAATCCCAACACGGACGTATTCAGGGTCTGTCTGGGGGAATATCTGTAGACACGGTTCAGCGTAGTTTAAAGTAGCCTGCTTGGTTTAACTAGGTCAGTTATAAAAAACACTGTTTAACCATCAACGACAGCACAGAAACACAGTGATGCCTTCCACATAAACCCAACACGCCCAGACCAAGGTTCAAATGATGACTAACACACCAACTTCTGCTTCTTTTGTTATAAAATCATAATTCACTGATGCAATAATACAAAATTAGGTGTTTTTTTTTTCCAGGGCAAAGAAAAACATCTGAGATACCATTTATTAAAAATACTGTAATGTTTTAGAATAAAACTATATTTGTACAAAACATAAAATATATTTATAGCAATATAGACAACAACATAATCTGATTGTTTTGTTATGTTTTTGAGAAGTGACTAAATAAGATCAGCACAGACATAAAAGTGCAATATATATGTAACTTGAGTCATGTGGTGGAGAGTTAATACAGGACGTTAACAATACAAATGTGAGAAAGATCCCTGACAAACAATAGAGGGGAGTTAATGAACAGAATGTACTGGTACTAAACCTAAAAAAACATGCATCTATTTAAGTTGGATGAATAGTGACGATAACATCTATTTCTGAAAAATAAAGTGATGTGATGCTGATAAAAGTAATTTGAGTTTTACTTAAATTGGCTTAAAAACACATTTCACTATTAGCAACACTTTAAATTAGAAGTATTCTCACTCAATTCTAGCCTAATTCATTTTTTTTGCTTATAAGTCATTTAAATGGTAAAAATATGGATTCCAAGTGTAAACAACATCATCAATTACCTTCAATTTTACACAACCAAAAATAATTTACTTTGAGTTTTGTATTTTGTGAGAGAAGTGCAAAAACAATAAAAAAACGGTTGTTGACAGTTCAAACCCTGGATCATTGAAAACCCTGCAGAGCTTCATATTCCTACACTTTAAATTAAAATCTAATCAGCAGATTAAAAAAAGGACACGAGGTAGAGTTGGCATCAAGCTCACAATGACCTCAGTTCCTCGGAGGAGTCGAGCCAATATCCTGTCACAACTTGACTCTCCATCAATTTAACAAACAAAGCAATCTGCAGCCAGAACGGGGGAGTTTTATAATTGGGGCAGAAAATGAAGGCTCGTCGGCACTGCAGGCACTTCCTGGTTTTATCTGACAGACCACAATGAATGGAAGCTCCCAGGAGATCTTATCCAGTCTGGTGCCAATTAGTCAAATCGACAGGCAACAAAGAACAGGAGGAACACATGCAATCAGTTATGGAACAGATATAATTAGGAGGAACAACACTGTGCTTTCACTTTTAATCACTCTCAGTTTCATTTCATAGAAAGGCTACATACTGATCGTGTCTTGTATCGGGAACGGCTCGGTCCATTCGAAGCTTGTCACTCTCCACCTGGTTGAACTTGTTTCTGGCGTAAGGATCCTGACCCGGTCGGACCACCGTGGCTCCGACGTACAGATCCTGATCAAAGTCCTGCCAGCGCACCTTACCTGAAATTACAAAAAAAAAGTGATGTGTCAAATGGTATACTGTATATATAAAACATAACTCAAGTGCATGACCTGCTTTAATCAAACATAATAAGTATGCAAATTAATTAAAAAAACATTAAAATGCACTCTCAACCTCAGAAGAAGACATAAATCAACACTTTATTGGTACATATATCCTCAAAAGGGGCTTTCAAGTGAAAAAAAAAGGAAAATAAATAAACCACAGGACGTTCTAAAAATAAAAAGCTACCACAGCAGACCATCAGTGAGGCTGAAATGTGTCTCTGTAAAGAATGGGATAATACATCAGTGGGAATATAAAATGTAGACAGCAGCTTGGCTGATGCAAGGATCCTTCAAGAGTGGCAGGAATGAAAGCTCGCTGCTTCAAGCTGCTGCCTGACGAGGCAACAACGGCACTCCGAGAGGTTGACAGGAAATTTATGCTGCGTAAATGTGCTGAGCAAAATTTAGGAGACAGAGCAAGGCCACTTGGGCAAAGGTGAAAACCAGAAAAAGACCCCTTGTTTTAACCACACCCTCACCAATAATCACATTTTGCTGCAGAATATAACAGAAGCTAAGAAAACAGGATTTAAATGATCAGTAAATTATAATTTAAAGAAAACACACCATCGCCATGTGTGCAGATGAGGTCACGGTGCACTAAACAGTCAAACTTGTCATCTTTGATTTCACAGCTTATCACCAAGCACTGAGACACAGACACACTAATAAGAACTCATTAACCAAGTGTAGCAGCTTGTTAAAAACTTGCGTTAAGCATGTGGAAATGTGAGATTTCCGTATCTATCAGCATAAATGAGCCGTGGCACGGTGGACAGAGAAACCGAGCCTTTGAAGAAAAAGTGTGCGGCTTCCTTTGCAGCATGTGATGTGTCTGGCATGTTAATTATCAGAAGCCTGTGACTTTATCCAGCCTCGTGTAACGGTGCGATGTCCTTGCTGATACCTACATGAATGGAAGCAACTAATCACTGTAGTGAAATTAACAGTTTGGTAGTTTTTTGATGATAGGATCTGGTTGTGGGGTGTAACAGCCACATAAATTTCTGTCACAGTTCTGACAACTAAACATGTGGATATATTGTTATGCTAAAGAGGCTAAGACACCAACAAAATGTCAAGTAAGCTGATGTTACGGAACCTAATAAGAAAAGGACAGCATATTTGATGTATTAAAGGTACAGATATTTACTTTTGGGTGGGGATGTGTTATTATGGTTTGCTAAGGATCCCAAGGAGTTCCCAGGCCAACCAAGAGACCGTCTCTCCAGCGTGTCCTGGGTCTACCCCGGGGTCCCCTCCCAGTCGGACATGCCCGAAGCACCTCCCTAGGGAGGCGCCCAAGGGGCATCCTTACCAGATGCCCGCACCACCTCAACTGGCTTCTCGCCACGTGGATGAGTAGCAGTTCTACTCCGAGTCTCTCCTGGATAACTGAACTTCTCACCCTATCTCTAAGGGAGAGTCCAGCTATCAGGCGGAGGAAACTCATTTCAACCGCCTCTGTGTATTTCATTCTTTCGGTCACTACCCAGAGCTCATGACCATAGATGAGGGTAGGAACGTAGACTGGCCGGTAAACGGAGAGCTTTGTCTAACAGTTCAGCTCTCTTTTCACCACAATGGACCGGTACAGAGTCTGCAATGCTGCACCAATCCATTGTCAACCTCACGCTCCATTCTTCCCTCACTCGTGAACAAAACCCTGAGATACCTGAACTCCTCCACTTGCGGCAGAACCTCACCCTCGACCTGAAGAGAGCAATCCACCCTTTTCCGGTTGAGGACCATGGCCTCAGATTTGGAGTTGCTGATTCTCATCCCAGCCGCTTCACACTCTGCTGTGAACTGCTCTAGTCAGAGCTGAAGATCACGGCATGATGACGCCAACAGGACCACATCATCAGCAGATAGCAGAGACGGATTCCTGAGGCCACCGAACCGGAAACCCTCCACCAGCTGGTTGTACCAAGAAATTCTGTCCATAAAAGTTATGAACAGAATCAGTGGCAATGGGCAGCCCTGATGGGAGTCCAACTCCCATCCTGAAGGGGTCTGACTTACTACTGGCAATGTGAACCAAACTCTTGCACCACTTATAGGGACTGAACAGCCCATAACAACGGGTCCCCAATCCCATACACATGGAGCACCCCACCACAGTGTATCCCGAGGAACACAGTTGAATGCCTTTTCCAAGTCCACAAAATACATGTAGACAGGATGGGCAAACTCCCATGACCTCTTGAGGACCCTAGTGAGGGTAATGTGCTGGTTAGTGTTCCACAGCCAGGACAGAACCCGCATTGTTCCTCCTGGATCAGAGGTTTGACCAACGATTATCATTTAGAAACATTTCATTTTTTTCATTTAACCTTTATTTATCCAGTTAGTCTCATTGAGCCATGAGAACTCATTTTCAAGAGAGACCTGTTAGGAAGCAGAAGGTGGGGGTTAAGGGCCTTGCTCAGGGGCCCAGAGTGGGAAAAATGAGGGTGGAGGCAGGTGTGGGTGTTTCACCTTTTTCCAGCCACATTTTTTGATGTTGTCGGTACCGGGGTTTGAACCGGCGATCTTCCGATCACAAACCCACTGTCTAACGACTGCTCCACCTGTATTTTTCTTTGTATAAGTCACAGTTTTTTGTATAATTTACATGCCCTGCGACTTATAGGCCGAAGAGACATTTTTTATGGATTTTTTCCCCATATTTATAAGCCATTTTTTGGCTAAGATATGACCGTTTTCATTCATTCTGACTGACAAAAAAATTGAGTACCATTTCAGCCACTTGATGTCAGAAGAGGAGTAAGTGTATGGCATGCTGTTGGCTGTTGTATCATGTAATAGGTAAACGTGGCTACAAGGACAATTTCATTAAAGTTCAAGACAAAAACAACTGGACTTTATTTATTATACTTTATACTTTATTGTTTTTTCTTGAACTTTTTTTGAATTTACCATGTCCTGGATTACTGAAAAACTTCAGAGTTTCATGACTAAATTGTCCTGCCATACACTCCCCGACACCGGTCCACATTTCCAGGTTGTCAGAGGTGACACGTCAGCACTGCTGACGCATAACAGATGCGACATATATGGCGAAGCGACATATTTATGGATTTTTCCACTTTATTTGACAAATATGGACTGATGCGACTTATATGGCGGTGCGACGCATACAGCGGAAAATACGGTGTATTGCAAGACTGTGGGAAGTGTGCGTGTTTTTTCACTTATCACGGGGCTTCAGGATCCCCAGCGATAAACAAGGGACTACTGAATTGCCAATTCTTCAAATTATTACAGAAAACTTTTTATATAAACTGAACTAATCATAACAGAAGTAGTCATACAGAATAACAGGGCTTAATGTGTAAACCAATCGATGCCGGAATGCAAAGAGTGGCGGGGTGTGTGTGTGTGTGTGTGTGTGTATGTGGGGGGGGTCCTACCCAGAAATGTTTGAATAAAGTAGATGCATTTTAGTGTATTTTAAGGGGTTGTTAAACATTTATGTGCTTGTAAATTTTATTTTATTTTTTCCCAGATCCCTGGTGGTCCGGGGACCCCAGACTGAGAACCACTGCTATAGGTAAATCAATACATACTGGTATGCATTACAATTCCTGTAGCATATTTTGCAGAGGTAAAGTAAAGTTAAGGGCAAGATAACTTTGTCCATAGAAAACCCTAATTGGTAAACCTCACATCTTCACAAGTATTTATCAAAGTCAGTTTGACTTGGGAAAAAAAAAAAAAAAACACAAACTGATTGCACACTTTCAAACATTACATTTTTTATCCACAAACCCTTTCAGCAGAAATGTCCATCTAATCAAAGAAAGTGGTTTGTTGTCTGCGGCTCTGTAATCTGTTAGCTGTCATTACAGTTTTCATCCTCTTCTCTGAAGATTCTACTCACTGCCTGTTGATAGTTGGATATTTGCTGATTCTCTCTTCCATGTGTTTGTTTTGAGCGCAACAGGAATGAGAGACTCTTGCTCATTATTACTCCAGATCCCATTAGCGAACTATGACCCCACCACCAACCAGCTCAGAGGACTCAAACACTAAATTCACAAAGGAACGGATTTTAATTTTCACCTACGCTTGTTTCCTCACAAAATATTTTATTTTTATTTGTAAAGTCAGTGGCTTTCATCAGTGGGGAAAAGCAAAGCAGTCTGAAAACTTGTGTTTTATTTTCAGTTCCACAAGTTGTTATTAATGTGCGAAAACCAAAAACTATATCTGTAGATGGAATTCAATAAGACTTACAGCCACTCAGTGCAATGAAACACGACAAAGTGATGAACAAAAACATGAACCTAAATTGGTTGTACCTCTGTCCTCAACACATCTTCAACAAGAGCAGCTATACAGTGGCATCAGATTAAAAACAAGCCAAAATATAATTTGGATGGAAAATTATTTAAATCTAGAGGTTTTTTTGATAGTCTGTTCTTGACTAAACATCATTATGCATCATAGTGGACTCCAGCAAATAAAAACCTCTTCATGAGATAATTAACATGATTTTTTAACGTGATCCTGCACTAATAACAAAAAGTTATGAATTTCATATTGCATTTTTGCTAAAAGAGTCAAATAAATCATATGTACTGAATCAGAGGCTCCACACCTCAGCATGATGGAGGGTGGAAATTAAAAACTTTTCTGCTTGTGCAAATGAAACAAGAGCACTCAGACTTTTCTGGTTTCCAGATTATAAACTCAGATTGCCTTGCATTGTTCGTTTATCATACCAAGCACAAATATGTAGGCTTTTATTTTGAAATATTTCACAGAGTCCTGTGCAAATGAAACGCCCAGTCTTGCAGTATATTAGAAATGCAATGGTATTTAATGTCATTACTGAATGCATATTAAATAGTAACATAAAAATAGTGCAATGAACTTCAATGATCGTGCAACCAAACTTTAAATGATCGTTCCCATATTGATCAACAATGACATAATTTTATCCAGAACGACAAGAGGTTGGACCTCCACATCAAAAATGGTTGCCTGTTGCATGAAAATTTCATAATATCTGTGGTAATAAACTTGTTATTCACACGTCAGTTATATTTAAAGGGCTGTACAAGCGCCATCGGTGAACATGTTGCTACACCGATTGAATGCTTCGAATTCCTGAATCAGACTCCTGACGTCTGAGCTGAAGATAACGCAGCAATGTTTCTCACTTTATGAGAGGCTTTTAGACCAAATAAAGGAAAAAGCGTAAGTTTACCTGCTTCATAGTGCACAGCATGGATTTACACATGGAGCCAGTTAATTAAAGCAGCTGAGACAAAAATCCCACAGAGGACCGGTTTTTTCCAGTAGAATATCTCCTTATGTTCACAGTAAATGTTAGTTTCTTACTGTATTACGGCTCAAAATGGTGCTTTCTTTGTGTCAGGAAAAACTGACTGACTTTTCCAGAATAAAAGGCACTTAAAAAAACCTAAATAAGAAACCACAGCACCTCAAATAATAATGGTAACAAAGCTTACTCAGTTTCTACTTAATTATTATTATTATTTTAGGAATATTCACGCTTTTTGGATTGTTTTAAGCAACACATTACTGCAGGAGACAAGAACCTTCCCTGTACAGTATTATTAACATCGTTGCTTTAGCTATTCCACTTTATCTTTTATACTTCTGATCCCTTTATGAATAACAATTAGGTTTCTTTGCTTCCTCCATCTCTTTATTCTTTGTGCTTTCTCTCTTCTATTCTTGGCATTTACATGATTCTGTGAAAAGCTGCGATTGTTAAAAGCAAAATCCCACCAAAGTAGAATCCTCCTCATTTTGATTCTCAAATGGGATTCCTTTTCCCGTGGCTGGATCGAATAAAAGCAGCAACAGTTCAGCAGTTTCAGGTCACTGGCTTGAAAGGAGAGAGCACCGACTGCTGCTGCCTGGAGTCCAGATGAGAAGGAGAGCTGAATGAGAAATTGTGAATCAGCTCCGATTCTCCTCCAGCCCCTTGACTCTCCTTCTTTACGCCGTTAGATCGACACAGTGTTTGTTAAAGTGTGTGTGTGTGGGG
>JARVGS010000760.1:16523301-16542805 GCA_031762315.1 Hypsolebias antenori | reverse complement strand
CAACCCACGCCCCCCCCCCCCCCCCCAGTATATTTAATCACTGCCATAAACAGATGGTTGTGCACATTTTCTCCACAACAATGGAACTCAGAAACAATAAATGAAATGAGCTGATTGCCTAAATCCAAAACTACTGACTCATTGTTTGTATAGACAAAAACAAAAAAGACAAAAGACAGTTTTTAAATTAAATTAAATTCAGTTCAGTTTCTTTATATAGTGTGAAGTCACAACAGAACTCATTTCAGGGTAACAAAGTCCATGCTCAATGATCCAGGTATACAGTCCAACAATGTCATTGCAGGGCACTAAACAGAACATTCATATAAAAAAAAAAAAATTAACATTATTTATCTGAGGAGGAAACTGCTTTGAGTATCACAGAACTTTCATCTTGAGCAAGCCTGAAGGCGACAGTGGAAAGGAAAAACTCCCTCATGAGGAAGAAACCTTTGGCAGAACCAGGCTCAGTACAAGCGGCCATCTGCTTCGACCAGCTCGGTTTGGTAGGAATAGATACACAATGGCAGGTCAAGGATCCCATGTTAAGACAGAAATAGTATCAAATGAAAACTTTTCCATTTTTAACAATTCATTTAAGGAAGTTAGGTCAATTTGTCCTCTAGCAGTCTAAACCTATAGCAGCATGACAAGACAACCCTAACTATAGGATTAATCAAAAAGGAAAGTATTAAGTCCAGTCTTAAAACTGGACAATGTTTGAGCCTCATGGACAGAAACTGGAAGTTGGTTCCACAAGAGAGGAGCCTGATAACTGAAAGATCTTCCTCCCATTCTATTTTTGAAAACTCTAGAAACCGTGAGTAATTCTGCAGTCAGAGAGCGAAGTGCACTGTTAGGATAATATGGAACATTAAGATCTCAATTATAAGATGGAGCTAGGTTGTTGAGGGCTTTGTAGGTTAAAAGTAAGATTTTGAATTCAGTTATGGATTTGACAGGGAGCCAATGGAGAGAAGCTAAAACTGGAGAGATCTGATCTCTCCCACTAACTCCCGTTAAGACTCTGGCAGCAGCATTTTGGATCAACTGAAAACGTTTTAAAGAAGTATTTGGACACTCAGATAACAAACCATTGCAATAGTCCAGTCTAGACATGACAAATGCATGAACCAGTTTTTCTGCATCATTTTTAGAGAAGATGTTTCTAATTTTAGTGATAATACACAGGTGGAAGAAGGTGGTTCTAGTAACGTTTTTAATGTGGGGGGTAAAAGACATGTCCTGATCAAAAAAATAACACCAAGATTTTTAACATTAGAGCTGGAGGCAGATTATGCCATCCAAGGAGGGAGAAAGACTGAAAAATTTATTCCTAACACGCTCAGGTCCAAAAACAAAAACCTCAGTTTTGTCTGTGTTCAACAGCAGAAAATTTAGGGTCATCCAGGTTTTTATGTCTTTAAGACATGCTTGTAGTCTAAGTACCGGTAACTGATTGGACTCATTGGGTTTCATGGACACATATAACTGTGCCATCAGCATAACAATGAAAATTTGTCCCAGGCTGTTTAATAACTTTACCTAATGGAAGCATATATAAAGTAAAGAGTACTGGTCCAAGCACTGAACCTTGAGGAACTCCATGACTAAGTTTGGTGTATGACGAAGATTCATTATTTACATTTACAAATTGGGATCTGTTACACACAAGGCTCCATTCTTGGACCCCTTCTGTTCTCATTGTAGCTGCTCCCCTTGGGGTCTATCCTGAGGAAAATGGTATTGCGGTTCATTGTTATGCCGATGATTCTCAAATTTATCTGCCCTTAAAAGCTAACAGTTCCTGCTCCATTCACCCTTTGCTAGAAAATCTTGGTGACATCAAGACTTGGATGGCTGAAAACTTCTTGAGTTTTAATGGTCAGAAAACAGAGGTCATTGTGCTTAACCCAAGCTCTACCAATGTGTCTGATCCTGTAAACCTGCACTCCCTTCAGCCACATCTAAAGCAGTCTGTTACCGATCTCGGGATAGTGTTAGACTCTGACTTTAAGTTTAATAATCAGATCAACTCTGTTCTACAAAAAAGCTTCTTTCAGCTAAGGCAGATAGCTGAGCTTAATTCCGTTCTGTCCAGATCTGACCATGAAAAATTAGTCCATGCATTCATTACAACCCGGCTGGCCTACTGTAACTCACTTTATGTTGGGGTCAGTCAGGCTTCGCTTTCACGTCTCCAGCTCGTACAAAATGCTGCAGCTCGGCTCTTAACAGGAACTCGCAGGTTTGAGCACATTTCACCAGTTCTGTCCTCCCTTCACTGGCTTCCTGCACGTGTCAGAATTTATTTAAAAATTCTCCTGCTGACATTTAAGTGCATTAACGGCCTTGCACCCTCATACCTCTCTGATCTTCATCATTATGCTCCTTCTCAGGCTTTGAGATCATCAGACCAGCTGCTTTTGGTGGTACCAAAAACCTGGTTGAAGCTCCGAGGAGATCAAGCATTTTCAGTGGTGGCCCCTAAGCTCTGGAACAATCTGCCCCTCAACATTCGACAGGCCACCTCCGTCTCCGCTTTTAAAACTCTCTTTAAAACACACCTGTACTCATTGACATTTAACACAGGGTGATCTGATTTAGATTTAGTTTTTCATTGATTCTGATTGTGTTTACCTTTTTGTTTTATTCTTATTTAACACAAGGTCATCAGATCTGATGTATTTCATTGTTTCTGACTGAGTTTATGCTTTTTGGTTATTATTCCTTGAAATTTGACACAGGGGGAGCTGATTTAGTATTTCATTATTTGTAATTATCTTTTGCGTTGTGTATTTTTATTCCATGTGCTGTAAATATCTTGTTACTTTTTATTTGATGATGTGATATTTTTGTTAAGCACTTTGGTAACAGTTTCTGTTTTAAATGTGCTCTATAAATAAACCTGACTTGACTTGACTTGACTAGATATGATTTAAACCAATTTAGAGCCGTTTCTGTAATTCCAATATCACATTCAAGTCTCTGTAGTAGAATATTGTGAACAACTGTATCAAATGCAGCCCTGAGGTCTAACAGGACCAGTGTGGACACCTGTCCATTGTCAAAGGCCATGAGAATATCATTAGTAATTTTCACCAGTGCATATTCAGTACTACAATGAGCTCTAAACCCTGACTGAAAGTCTTCAGAGTATATTCCTTTGCAGATGATTACACAACTGAGCTGCAACTAATTTTTCTAGAATCTTTGAGATGAAAGTCACATTAGATATAGGTCTATAATTGGCCAGGATTCCTGAGTCAAGGTTATGGTTCTTTGGTAAAGGTTTAATTACAGCAATCTTAAAATGCTATACGTAAACATTTAATAGAGAAAAATTAAGCAGATTCAAGTGTGGTTAATTAAGGGAAATATGTTTTTAAACAGCCTGGTTGGGATGGGATCTAGAAGACGTGTGGATGGTTTGGATGAAGCTATTATTTTTGACATTTCAGAGAGCTCAACAGTACAAAAACAGTCCAAACATATATCAGGTTCTAGTGACGTTTTTAAATTTGTCTCATCTGACACGAAACCAGAGGTGATAGTAGGAAGGTTGGTTTGAATCTTTCCCCTAACTGAAATAATTGTATTTATAAATAATCTTATGAAGTCATCACTGCTTTTAGTTGTAGGGATACATAAATCAACAGAGATAGGATTTTTCATTGGACTAGCTATGGTACTGAAAGGGAACCTGAGGTTATTTTTAATTCTCATCAATTAAAGATGAATAATAAAAAGTTCTAGCTTTACTGAACTTTTTTTGTCCGCTAGCAGGCTCTCTCTCCAAGATCAACGTTAGTAGAGCACCATTTTCTTTCCAGCTTTCTGGCTTTCTTTTTTTAATTTTTATTTTTTTCAGCTTTGCCTGTTTTAAAGTACGTAACTCAGAATTGAACCAAGGAGCCAGTCTCCTCTGATTATGTTTGTTTTCAGCTGAACAGTTTTATTCAGAGAAGTTTGTAAAGAAGTTGTAAATTTATCAACCAGATGATCTAAGTCACTGCTCTCTGATGTATTACTCTGCAAGACAGAGGAAAACGATGAAAGAGAAGCTTTAAATTTGGTTATAGCATTTTCTGATAAACACCTGCTAAGATGAAACTCTCAGTGACTGTGTAGTCATTTAATGTAAACTCAAAGGTAATTATCAGACAGAACAGGATTTTGAGAATGAACATTCAATATTTGCTCAGAAGTTTTACATGAAATGTTTTGCTTTATATATGGTTCCCCCAGTCGTCCAAAATGGCTTGGAACATGTAAATACAGGTAGTCCTCGACTTACGACGGCGATCCGTTCTCACGCGGCGTCGTAAACAGAATTTGACGTAAGTCGGAACATGCATGGTATGCGGCGTTGTAAACACGTTTTTTTCAACATAAGACAAAACCAGCGTACATTCTGTACCATAAACTTGTACAGTACTGTATTTCCAAGCGATAAGCTAACACAGTACCCTACATAATTATCAAAAAAACATAAAATACAGCACAGTACGTTTCATAATGAAATAAAACAGTAAAAATAACAGTACCTGTATCCCTCCGCCACTGGTGCTCCGCCGGTTATCTCTTTCTCTTTTTTCTTTAAAATCCAATCCACCTCGGTCAGGAGTGTTTACAGGTAAGTCCAACCAACTAAGTTTATTAGAACAAGAGCTGCTGCTATTTTTACAGGCTGCACCGCCTCAGAGCACAAACAAAATGGACTCCTCCAGCACATGTTGTTCGGTGAACACAACAAGATGGACGCCAGAGAGGGGGAAGAGTCCACAGGGTCTTAAAGGGAAAGGTATTACAACCCACACACAAAAGAAACGGCACTTTGTGTAGCTATTGAAAGTCAATGGGAGGTGTTATGACGTCACTGGGAGATGTTCGTAAGTCCGAGTTGCCGTAAGGCGAGGGCGCCGTAACTCGAGGACTACCGGTACCTGTATACACAGTTTTCATTGTGGTCCCACACGTCATCTGAAGTAGAAAATTATTTCTCACCCTAAAACAAGCTCTGTTTGTAAACAAATAATCTGAGCTGGCACACATAGCAGTTCTGAAGAATGTTAAAATGAACTTTGGACTGATTTTGTCTTAAAATTAGGGGTTTATGTTGCAATACCATCATGTTAAATGCATAGGTCTACAAAACCACCAACCAAGGCCTTGGTTATCAAGGGAACAGGGCCTACAGTAAGAGTTTGTGTTGTCTCAGGAGTCTTTTCTTTAAATATACATTGAAAAGTTTTTTCCTTCTCTTTAAAAAAGGAGTTTGAAGAGGTTGGAAAAGTCAAGTCAGCATATATCTGCTTCCTGACACATTTCACAATACTATAAAATAAAACTTTACAAGCAAGACTCTTCCTTAATCTGCCCAGTAACCTCAAAACCTTACAGTGGAATTTGAACATTTTTATGTGTTTCTGAGTAATTTTCTTCACTTTAGTCCTGTGGCAGCCTGTCTAAAGATGACTCAAAGGTTTTAGGTTGTAAAAAGCAGTACTGCTGACAGTCCTTCTTACAATATGCAGGTTTCTTATGTTGTTCCAGATGAACACAAATGTTGTCTATTGAGGCTGCTGTTAGTGAAGAAACAAGTTTTGTCTGTTTGATATGTTTCTTTGGCAACCTCAAGGTGACACCAAGAAAATCATGTCCCTTTGCTCAGTCCTAGAGAAAACCTGAATAAAAATATAAAAACTGGAGATAAATCTAAAACTAATTACGTAGCAGTCGGGTTAAAACTACTGTTTGAGCAAGATTTTACCCGAAAAACTTTTTTTTAACCAAATAAAGAAAAAAAATAAAGGTCAGCTGAACAGTTTACCTTAATATGGCATGAAGATAGAAAAAAAAAAGCCTTTCAGAAATACAGTATATCAATCACCCAACATTATACAAAAAAAGACATTTATTTGAATTTAAAAAGCTGCATGGAAAATACAGGTGATTTTAAAAACCCTAAGACTCTAAATTAGGGGTGTCAAACTCTGTAACAAATGGGGGTCAAAATTCAAAGCTTTTTTAAAGCCAAGGGACAATTTCAGTCAATATATTAGCTCCAGTCAAATACCCGACAGCTTTTCTTGGTTACAGCTCCTCAACAAGAGTTTGATTACCGTATTTTTCGGCCTATAAGTTGTGTTATTTTGCATTATTTGCATGCCCTGCAATTTACACGCCAAAGTGACGTATTTGTGGATTTTTTTCCCATATTTATAAACCAATTTTTTTGGCTGAGATATGATCGTTTTCATTCATTCTGACTGAAAATATTGAACACTACCATTTTCAGCCGCTACATGTCACTCGAGTGGTATAGCATGCCGTTATGTCAAGTAATAGGTAAAAGTGGCTATTAATGACACAGTCGGCTTGCCATATCCTGTCACCGTGGTCCAGCTTGCCTGGAGCAACCGTCAAATCAGCTTTATTTCATTTTTAGGTGCTGCTTATCTTGTTAAGTTTTGAAGAAATGCTCAGCGTTGCTCCTTCCTGATTTCCTCCATCAGTCCCGGAGAACCGAGGCAGTGAATACTTTTGAAATGCAGCTGATTTGACCGTCAAAGTGCATTTATTAAGGAAAAGGTTAGCCTGAGACACACATTTACTATAATTTTGAGCAGGCCAATAATTATTTTTAAGTGTTAATCTCGTTAAATTCTTGTTAAAGTCCTCCCATGCAAGCTCCTGCGGCCGCCATTTTGCAGCCAATCAATTTTTGTCACAACACCGGACCACATTTCCGGGTTCGGCCCACATTTCCAGGTTATCAGTGGTGATGCATAACAAATGTGACGCGTCAGCATTGACGCAAAATAGATGCGATGTATACAGCAAAGAGATATACTTATGGATTTTTCCACTTTAATAGACATATTTGGACTGATGCAACTTTTAGGGCGGTACGATGTGTACGACAGAAAATACGGTAATACAAAAAGGTATCTGATCTCACAGCTAAACCTGAAATGTCTAACAAGCAATATGTCAAAGGAAAGATAACTGAATCAGGTTTAAAGGATCATATCTGCAGATGTCTTGACACGCACAGGTATGAAGTGTTCTCACATGCTCATGCTGCTAAAACTAATGAAAGAGCAAAACATTAAACAAAGGCTGAGGCAAATGTACAAAGTCAGCAGCAGGATCCTGTGACCCCATTGTGACAAAGCACACATATCTACAGTAGATGAGTAACAGGTGGGTGGACAGGTTGCCTTTTTCATGTAACCTAATTTATTCTCTTTGTATTAAATATTTGATTTGTACGTCAGCTGTAACAAACGGCTGAAAATGGGACAGATGGAGGTGCAAATAAATAAATAAAACCCACATGCTTAACTAAGAAAACATCCACAGATCTCACACATACGCTGATGAAGCCCGTCTTCTGTTTGCTTGGATTGTTAAATATGACAGAACAAAAACAGAAGGTGATGTCAGCTTTAGATCAAAGCTCCCTCTTTCTCTCGAATCTTGAAAATATTTGGAGTAAAATAATTTGTAATAAAAGCTCACAAAACTGATCCATGTGCTGCAGTGCATCGTTTCCTTCAGAGGACGACATGGGAGGTTTATTACTCTTTATTTGAATATTCTTACCACAGACAGGAAACTGGCAAAACAGTATGACCACATGCGCTCCTTATCAGCTGAACTTGGCTAGATAACAGATGCACGGGTTGCTGCTGACCCGACTGTGAAGATCTGAAGACACCATCTTCAGATTTCGGACACAGCTACAATAGTTTGTCTCCAAGATAAATTGAACAAAGTGGGCTGTTCGGTTTTCTCTTGATGCTATAAGCAGCTCTTTGAAAAAGGTATTTTCTCTATGTGCATCTCATGAACAATGAATGTCCCTGTTCCTTTTAACTTCCACAACAGCTCGTCTTCAGAGAAGAAAATCACTGTAGGAACAAAGCAATCCAGTTTAAAGCACAAACATTGATGGAACATGCTGTTGCATTTAACCACAAAGGTTTGACAAATGACTGAGAGAGGCTGTCAAAGATCCAAACACCAAAACAGGACTTTTCACGCCAGAGATAAAGATTTCTTGGCAAAGTCTCGGTGTTTATCTCTTTATATCAACACAACTGTGTGCCGAGAGCAAATTAAACGTCACTAGGTTTTGCAGCTTGCACTTCAGCACAGACTGGTGAAAACAGTCTGAAGATTTATTGGTTAGATAGCATTTTTTTCCTTCATGTTTAAATGTGACTTATGCTGTAAAATGAGTCAGTGATTATGGACTTTTTACACAAATCTCAATTACAGCAACGTTTTTGCACTGCAGCTCGTGATCAATTCAAATTTTTTTTTTATTAATAGTCTTTCAACTCAAGAGGATATTAAAACTATTTTCTGACTTTCAATTAAGCACTTTATTCTATGGATGCACAATATTGGATTTTTGGTTGATATCCGATATGCGGCTATGTTAAAACTTATTTAGCCGATAACTGATACCAATACTGCTTTATTTTTCTAGACCTACTTACACAGCTTTCTCTGCTGTTGAATTAAAATACTACATTATTCTGCATGGTCTTTGTCAATTTGGCTGCTACCAAATGCAGATGCCAAAAAGGGTCTGAAAATGATGCAACACTTCAACTTGGATTATGTTTAATATCACATTTATTCATGACACTTACTCTCTCTAACACAATGACAACAATTGTACAGTGCAAATACGTAAATTTTCACAAATCCAAACTCAACGGTGCACGTGATGTTATAACGTTGTGCTGAAACAGCGCCTTTTATAACGGTGCATTATTTTAATGGAATGGCCAAAGTCCGATATTTACCTTTATGGCTAATATCGGGCAATATGATACATGCCGATAATATCGTGCATCCCTACTTTATGTTAGGCTTATTAAACATTATAATTTTTTTTTCTTTCAGTAAATCCATTATAGATTTTAAACTTCGATAAAGCCAAAAAATAAAATAAAATCAGTGCAGGTGTTAGCGCTATTTATGATGTGGAAGGAAAAGTCTACAACTTCCTGGTTCTATAACAATTAAAACAATCTTGTCTAAAATTTCACAGACATCTGAGAATGTACTAATAAATAACTAGATGAATTTGGAAGAGGCTTTTCAAGAGTGACTGAGCTGCTCATTCACATTTTTTTTATTTTATTTCTGTTAAATCATTTCTTCAGTGAAAATAATTTATCAGACTGTAAGCATTTAACTGCATCCAAAGTCAACTCTTCCTTTTGAATAGTTACTCCAAATAAAAGGTTGGCTGAAACTTGCAAAGCAGCACATTATCATGTGCGCGAAATGTTAACTCATATTGTTTTACAACAGTACATGATGGCACATTTAGTGCACTTCAAGAGACTTTGGACACAATACTCAACTAGAATACAATAAAAGTCTCTGCTGGAGACCAGACTGGAAAAAAAAGAATAAAAAAAAAGAATTTCATTTTTTTACAGGAAGAGTAGGAGACACCAAGACCAGGACAGGGCAAGTAATGTTATTTTAAACTATAGAGCCGATTTCTGTGGAGTGCCTAAAAACACAAAGCCTACCTTTGTAATGTCTTTTGAATAAATAAATTATATTCATTGTCATGTTACAAGCAACAGTCAGTGTTTGTAACATGTTGTTTCTGTCATCAACTATGACTGATGTTTCAAGAGACTTTAAATCAAGAGTTAAAGGATAAAACTGATCAGAAAGCTGCTTGGAGGCCCAGTAGCTCTTTAGCCCAACAGCTAAGGAGCAACAAGATTATAATCATATTTAATTACAACACTCTTTATAGTTTTAAAGTGTGGACATGTGGGTGGCAACAAGTTTTAAGGTCTGGATAAATTTCAGAAATAAGGAAATCTCCTACTTTTAACCTTGTATGAAAAATATCCTTTGGTCTGAACTCCTCAAAATAAGTCAGAAACATATGTTTGTAAGGAAAACGACAAAAGAACAACTTTGTTTTTCTTCTGCTAAAACTGAAGGGAATACCAGAAAGACCAACAATTTCATGAGAACCCAACAGGTCATTGCCAGGAAGCTGAAGATAAAGAGGATTTTTAACATCAACGCACCTCATGAATTCATGGCATTTAGTGCGTAAAATTCAGTAGAAGAATGTAAATTTAAAAAGTTAGATAAAAATATTAGGTATTTTTAGCTTCACTGTCTCACAGCCAAAAAGTCTTAGATTAAATTAATCTAAAGTTGCTTCAACAGTTAAGAGATGTGCAGACGTACACAACCAGCCTTTCTATATATTTTTTTTAATATTATTATCATTGGAATTTCTGATTTGACTTTACATTCTTCTTAAAAGTCATTTCAGTGAGCAAATCTCAACTAATCCTGAAAATGTTCTTGCATCACATCAGTTTCCTTTGTTGCATCATAAACCCCATATTTTAACAAAGACGTAAAAACTTGCATAGTCATGACATTTTTTTTTTCCTTAAAGAGCCATATGTTTCCTTTCCTTGCCTCCTAAATGTAACATCCGCTGTCCCTGATGTAAAAGAGCCTGTCAAACACACACACACACACACACACCAACACATCTGCAGCTCCTCCAACAGAGCATCACAATCCATCTCCTGAGACTCCCAGCTAGGACATTCAGATGAGAGATGAGAGTGTGGGAACAATTTATTGGTTAAAATTATTATATTTGACAACACCGTCACAAAAAACAATTAAAATCTAAATTTGTACACAGATGAAGAGGTGCATCTGTCAAAACTGATCATTTTAAACAGCATGCACACACAATAAGATATACTAAACCCTCTGGATTTATATGAGTCTCACTGTTTGCCTCATGAAACCACATTCACTTTGTTCATAGCACTAAAGCACTCAGGTTGAGATTGTGTTATGTGTTGACACCGTAAACATATCGAGCTGCTGTAGCTTCAAGCTGTTTCAAAGCCACAGGTTTTAAAGGTATGCTGCTCTTCTGCAGCTACACAACAGCAGGAGGAACTCTACTGTGTGCAGTCAATATGATGAAAGTAAAGCTGTGTGTGAACACATTTCACTAAAGACCAGAAACGAAAAGTGCACCGTTGCCTTCTTGTTTTGCGCGTTTCCAACCAAACAGCAAAAACGCATTTTGTGACCTGAATGAGGCATCGTCTCCTTCACCGACAATAATTATGCGATCTGCAAAAACAGCTTTTCTACAGAAAATTTGCTAAAAAAAATAAAAATAGTCATATGTTGGAAACCATGCTGCCTGGGATGACAGACGTTTGCACCGATAAAGCCAAAGTGAATTGTTTTCAGACTGAAAGTCCCATGGAGCTGCAGATAACACACCGACTTTCACACAAGAGTCACATTCATCACTGCACTGATTCAGATGTGCTCATCTCTCTTCTTTAGTTTTCTCCAGCTTACAGAGCTTCAGTTCCAACATGCAGAAAAAAGTCAGTGAGTCAGCAGAAACTTTTAGGTGAGAGCTGTGTGTATGAATTATTCTGCCATGACTGTTCACGAGCATGTGTGTGTGACTTGCTCCTGCAATCATTCTTCTATTCGCCTTTTCGCCACATCAAATCTAGATTACATCGGACATGAACATTTGTTTTATGCAGGAACATTTAAAGCAGTGGTTCCCAGTAGGCGTGCACCGATCAATCGGCCCCGATTTCCTTAATTTTGGGAAATCGGCCAATACTTGCACGAGAAACCGGTTTTACAGATTTTTTTGTTTTTCAACAATTGTCTGAACTTCATTTATATTTCAAAGCACTACCTCGTGGCCAGTTAAAACCAGTTTGTTTTGTTTCTAGGATATTATTCAAGGATATGTTTTTCAACTAAATAATACTAGAAAATTGAAGGTATGTTGTGAACGTATAAAACCTGACAGCATTACTTATAAAACAAAATCGGTATCAGCCAAAATTGGAAACGGCAGCTCAGACTTTAGAAATCGTGATCGTGATCGGCCAGAAAACTGCAATCGGTGCACTCCTAGTTCTCAACACTGGTCCCTGAGGAACACCATCCTGCATGTTTTAGTTGTTTCTCTGCTCCAACACCGCTGATTCGGTGATTCAATTACTTCATGTTCTGCAGAAGCCTGTTACTCACTCGTTCATTCAAATCAGGTGTGTTGGAGCAGAGAAGCAAAGCCATGCAGGATGGTGTTCCTCAAGGACCAGTGTTGGGAACTACTAATATAAATCGTTGCATGCCTCATAAAAAGATTTTGAAATGGTGCCTTTCACTTCTTTGCCTAGCTGTTCATACAACTTACCGATCAAAACTGTGAAGCTTGTTTTACAAAAGTTGGCAGAAAGAAAAAGAAGAAACAATCCCTCTTAGGTTAGTCCAACTGAAAAGACTTTAATGAGGCATCGTGTTGAGGCAGCCGGCTCATGTGTACAACACAACCTTCTCAATAACATTTGAGTAGGAGGCTAAAGGCTCAGAGTTGGAAGCTGGAGTCATTTCCCATCATAATCATTGCACAGACTGTTTAAAGACTGACCCTGTTGCAATAAACAATAAATCAATTAATCGCATGATATATGAAAATTATTGTCCTCGTTTTCATTTATCGGCTTTATCGTTTCTTCGTGTCTCTCTTTCTACTGAAGACACTGGATGACAAAAGGCTCAACTCCAGTGCTCTTCACTGACGGCTCCCTTTCTCTTTTCTCTTTAAAATCCTTTTTAACCATCCAAAATCATATTTTTGGATCGTTAAAAGCAGCTACGCTGAGAAGCTAAGCTATGAGCTAAGCTAACAGGCCGACCTCAGGAAAATACCCGTCTTGTCGAAGCTTCAAAATTCACAGTTGAAACCCATGCCTTCATGTAAAAAGTTGTTTTTCTCTACAAAAAGACGCTGAGAACTTGTTTACTGATTTTTTTTATTTATTAAAAGCTTTGTGTGAAAAATCTTATGCTAAAGAGCTCAAACCACACCGAGCGTCCGCCATTTTGAGGACCGAAAAGCAGGAAGGAGAGACAGCCCATGTCACGTCAAGGGGTCTCCCTCCCATTTTTCTTAAAGGGACACGCTGCTTGCTCCCTCACTATCCATCCTTCGGTTCAAACAGTCTTATACTGCCATCAGGTGGTCAGAAAAGGCACTACACACAAAAGTTAACCAACATTTCTTCATAAATTTGACTATAATTACTGGTACGTTCAATTTCAAACAATATTATCATTTATCGCAATAATTTCTGAGACAATCACCCAGCAATTAATCACCCATCAAAATTTGTTATCATGGCAGGCCTATAAAATATGTCATTTGCATGAATCATGTAGATATGAAGAGTTTTTTTTCTTGGGTGGTGGTGGTGGGGGGCGGCGGGGGTCTGTGGCATGGTGGATGGCATCATTTCCCTTTAAGAAACAGCGTTCCTCCTCAATCACTTGTCTTAGCAGGTGCTCATCTCTTGGGGGTTTTGTCGATGGGGCAGAGGGAGGAGCGGGAGACACGTCCGTGTCATGCACTAGCTTACTACTACGTAGTTATTTACCAGGTGTGTGTTTGTGTTAGGATGCAGGAGAGAAGGGGAGCGCTACGTCTGCCACATCTTAGCTAGCGTGTCTGTATTGTTCGCTGCCGCTGCTAGCTTAGTGCTCCATTAACCTTTGAACAATGTAGCTGTCTGCTACATACTCCAAGATTTTGCCCTAAGCTTTGAAAAGTGCAGCTGATGGTGTTCTAGAGAATACATTGAAGGAGAAATATCATGTTAGGGAGAAAGAACACAAGTTTTCTGGAAAATAAAATTGGTAAAATCAGTGATTGGGAAAGGAATAGTGGAAAGGAAAACAATGGGAGAAGGAGTTGGATGTTATTCCAAGTGGATTGTGAAGGAAAGGAGAGTAAAAGGTTTGAAATGTAGAAATTGTGGTGGCACCAACGTAGGAAAGAACCTGTAAATGATGTAAGACCACTTTTACATTTTGCCTCTTTGGTTCTGATGGGCCAGATTATTTAGTGAAAGCTCACCTCTGAACGGGACATGGACGCTTTACTTGGGATTTATGAACCGTTTTCAGTTGTGCTCACTTGGAACGCTGTCACATTACAGTGTCAGCAACAGCAGTGTTTGAGAAAAGTTAGCGCTTTTGCATTAGCTTCATTCCACTAATTTTTTTAAATCTGTTTAGCGTTGGCAAAGCAAATTTTTAGTTAGCAAATTAGTGGTTAGCAAAGCTAACTTTTTGATTACCGGTAGCTGTGCTCACCGCTGTTAATTATTAAAAATAACATCATTTTTTAATCATTATTACTTCATGCTGTTCAGTTGTCTTGTTTAATTTGACCATATTGGACATTAATTGCTTTAGTTTGCATGTTTTGGGGATGAAACAAAATGGAAAGTGGTGCACATGATCACATTTTGTCTTTAATATTAAGATCAGTTTATTTGCAGGAAAGGGCACAAACATGTTTTTGTGCTTATTAATCCAGCCCAGGACAGAAAAAAGTTGTAAAGATCCTTCCGGTCTGAGATCCTGGGCACCCTGGAGCAGGCTTTCACTCAGGATAATAAATAATTTGAGCGTCCTCAGTGAGACATCAGTTTGATTTTTATCCCATAAAGTTACAGAGCCATGGCACAATCAATTCACTTTGTGTGAATTTTCCAACACAGCATCAAACAGGAATATTATACGTTGACTGATGAGGTTTCTCTGTTTACATTCGAGGATACAGTATTTGTTTATCCCCATTTGCTCCGTTCTGACTGTAGACCAGCAGATGGCAGCAAACACCCACGTCTCTCCAAACCTCTGAACATCCACATCCCTTCCTGCCTGTGTGCTCTCTGCCTCGTGAGAAAGAAGCTGCCGTCAGACTGAAGGAGAGCGATGCCTGCAGGCTCGGCTGGGAGGCAGCAGCGACGCAGGAAGACAGGCTCAGGAGGCAAATGAGGACACGAGGAGAGGAAGGGAGGGGGAAGATGGATGAGGATGCTGCGTCGATTGCAGCGTCTGCTTGTTAGTCTGAGACAAAAGTCTGTGGGCTGAAACGGTACGTTTGGACAGAAGAACCGATACACGTCCTTTTTATTTAATCAGGCAGATCCCATTCAGATCATCCATTATCTTTACCCGCTTCCTCCTTTTTGGGTCATTGGCGCCCATATCCAGCCATCACTGTGAAAGAGGCAGGGCACACCCTGGACAGGTCTCCAGTCCATCACAGGGACACATAGAGACAAACAGCCATTCACTCTCTCACTCTCACCTAGAGACAATTTAGAGTTACCAATCAGACTAACATACATGTTTTTAGTCTGTGGGAGGAAACTGGAGTACCCAGAAAAAAACACTTGCAAAAACAAGGTGGACATGCAAACTCCACACAGAAAACTTCAGGCCCAATTTGGGGATCAAACCCAGGACTTTCTTGCTGTGAGGTGACAGCGCTAACCACTAAGCCATCATGCTGCACCCGTCTCCTCTGGACCCTGTCAGTAAAATAATAGCAGAGCCCCAACGTTCTGTACTTTCTGCAGCCGTCTTCTCACAGATCACCCACTGAACGATGCACGTTACAAAAGTGTTTAAGTCTTATCATCGTTAGGGCTTTTTGATGACTAAAACAACAAAACAAATTTTTTTAAAGGACACTAAGGTAACTGGGGCGGCACCTCTTGCACTTTTTCACTTATCTGCGCTCGACTAAGCCTTCATTCGTGTTCGCACATAAGGAAATGAAGTCACAGCGTGACGAGTTTGTTACATGAGGTTTTGTCTGATTTTAAATAGACTTTGACGCATGAGGAAAAAATTAGAAGAGGCTTTGAACGCTTTGTGTTTGTTTCTGTCTGCTGCAGAGCTGAGCTGTTTCTGGATGTTTCACACAAAGCTCTGATTAATTAGACGTTTTCTTACATCTTTATATGATAAAACTAAAGGGGTTGATGATTTTAGGCAAATTCTTAAAAATACCTAATGGTTATGAATCTAAAACCATCACCATTATAAACCACACACGCCCTGCAAAAAGTATTATAATAGAAATTTATTCTGATATTTTTTCCTTCACGTTTCAGCATCGTTGTCGGATTTTACAGGACCAGTTGTGCTCACCCTAATCTGTCTCTTTGTTTACAGATAATCTGTCTGAAAGTGACAGCAGCAGCTCAGGTGAGCACAACCATCACGTCACTTTTCAGGTTTAACCCTCGCGGCCTGAATCGTTTCTCCTCATCCTTCGACAAATCGCTCACCTGTTGATTTATTGAGCAGAAAACACCGGGACGTCTGCCGAGAACAGCTCGGAGGAAGAGGAGGAGGAGGAGGAGGAGGAGGAGAAGGGTGAAGGGGAGGACGACTCTGGTGAGCAGCAGCTCTGAACTGCTTAATTAAAACTTAAACGTTAAAGGAATGTTTTTTTTTTCCAGATGTGATTGTCTTTTAGCATTTAACTTCACTTCACATCAGTTAAACCTTTAAAGCCGTGGTTTAGATCTACTGACGTGAGGTTGTGCAGAGACGTTGTGAACAGTGAATATGTTACCTGCTGTGGATGGCTGATTGAGGATAATAAATATGTCACTTCATCAGAAAGTATTAGTTTATTAGGCCTGCCTGGTACTTTAACTCCTTAATTATGATTAATGAAATGTTGCCGTCTTTGCAAGAACAACCTTTATTTACACAGGTTGGTCCCATTGAGCCTCAGGGCCTCATTTACAAGAGAGACCTGAGAACAAGTATGATAAATGTAGAAACTAGAGCTGAACGAATTTGGAAAATACAGTATTCTAATTGTAATTTTTTTAATCTCAATATTGCGTTTATGATTTAATATGTGATCATTTTTCAATGTCTTCTTCTCATGTATTTTTCAACGAACACAAGTAATAAATAAAGCTGTTTCAGTTGCAAAAGACTCCACTGTTTTCAGCTCCGCTGCAACTCTGTTTCTGCATTTTTTTATTTTGTGTAGCTCCGGGATAGCAACTTGGCTAAAATGTTCTGTACCGCTTGTGTTTACCAATGCCGTAAACCCAGGCTTGTGTTTTTTGCTCTGAACTCTGTTATTGCTCGAGTTATTTCCACGTGCTGTTTCAAATTATGTTCATACGGAGTAATAACCGAACAGTTCGGTCAGTGATCCCTGTCGGCTGATACTTTGCTTACTTGAAGTTGAAGCACTGGTCGCTGGCATTCTAGCCATGCAACTAGTTTGTATCATAAATGACTTTGTGGTGTTTTTTTTTAAGTGTTGATGAAGATTTGTGGTGTTACCTCGAGAGGTAGGAACAGCAGCAAGGCAGGTTCTGCACAATACATGTCGTTGTGCAGCGTCTTCTTTTTTATAGACAAAATAATCCCAGACAACAGACATGCTGCTCCTCTTTAGTACCAACGTCATCTTGCAACCGGTTAAAGCGCAGTGTTGACTTCTCTCACTCCCTGCTCTGCTTTGCTCCGCTCACTCGGAAGTCACGTAACCAGATCACGTGACCAGCCAAATTGCAACCTTTGCAGCAATATTATTGCAAATGCAATTAATTGTGCAGCCCTAGTAGAAACTTTTTTTTTTTTTTGGGTTCCGGCTGCTCCCTTCAGGGGTCACAACAGCGAGCTTCTGCCTCAGCTCAGATTGTACTGTAAATACATCAAGACTAAAACTGTTGTTTAGAAGTTTGAGTTCGGGATGAAACAAAACTAGAAGTGACTACATTATACGTATATTTGACTACTACCTGAAGACTTTATCTTTCTGTTATTTAGGCTCTGAGACTTTATTTCCTTAAATGTTTGTCATTTTGTAATTTTTCTTAAATTGCAGTTTAACTTCAGACACTGCTGCTGGTGGGGAACTCAGATGCTGATTTTAACACAGAAACTCAACCTTTCACTGTACTATGACTATATCTAATCATCCAACTTTCAAGCTAAACTGGGGTACGTTTATAGAAAATAGTTACAATTTTTTTGTATTTTTGTCCTGATTTTCTATGTTTCAACTTGGACCAGAAGGCGGTGCTGAAGGTGACTTAAAAGAAGAAGGTAAGACTTCATCTATTATCAAATGAAAACTCAGTTTAGTCCCATGGCGTGCTGGAAAATTAAGGACTTTACAAAACATTAAGACATCAGTGTTAAAGTTACTCAACATTTTTCTTTTTCTTTTTGTCTGCAGACTGCAAAAAGACCAAATCGGAAGAAAGTCAAAAAAGTAAGGCACTTCATGAAGCAGTGTTGAACTTGTTTGCCTTCAGTCCACATCTGGAAAGCAGTGGTGCGGCACCATTACAGCACAACCTGTCAGACCGGCTCAGTCGTGTTTTACAGCTGGATTTCAGTCAGTAATGTGCTGCAAGTTCATGAAAGACTGCTCAGGAGTTCCTTTTTGACTCGAACCCCTGGCTGGGCCTAAACTTACCTGGCAACTCATTCACACCTGCAGTTTGTATATTTTCTTATTTCCAACAAAGTGCAATCCACTGTAGAGCTGCCAACACTGCACTCTTACAGATCTGCACTGAATCTGAACTCCATCTTGCTTGTTAAGGTTTACTGTTCCCAGGTTTTCAGAATAACTGAGCGGTGCTTCTGCTTTCTTTTTAAACAAATCTTAACTACCTTATTTGCAAGGCAGTCCTTCATGCTGCTTCTTTCACTGCACTCGCTATGAAAGACCTTGTATGTATGCATTACAAGTTAAACCATAATATCAGGGCTCTCCAAACGAAGGCTCAGAACTTCAAAGTTTATGTTGCAGCTGATTATTCTACTGAATAAATATCAAAATGAACAAGGTCTTTAAAATACCATTATATATGTCACTTTAACTTACAATCCACCACAAGTGAGATGCAATAAGTTCTTCTGAATGCTGGACATGAATTATTATTTTTCTCCCTCAAGGTGCTGAACCAGAAGCGGCAGCTTTAAATGGGAGAGGTGAGCCGATTGGAACACCTCCTATTTGACTGATCTAACTTCTTTTTTCATGATTGGAAATTTGTCATCCTAGTGCTTCTCTGTTTTGTGGAGTGCCGCAGGGCTCCATTCTTGGTCCTCTCCTTTTCTCTCTTTATATGATGCAGTTATTTTCAGACTTGTTTTTCTTTTCAGTGTTATGTGGACGTCTTAAAGATTTATTTACCCATGATGCCAAGATAAATTGACTTTTAAATTTCTTTTCCTGACTATATTGCTAACGTTAATTAGTGACTCAACCAAAACGTCCTGTTTTTAAATGTAGAAAAGTCAGAGTACATTTTTTAAAATGTATTTAATTGATGGATTTTTTTTTTTCTTATTTGATGTGATTTTTTTTTCTTGACAGATGACAGATCCAAGTTATGCTGTGAAAAATGCAAAGCCATTCTCCAGGTGAGCTCAGAAATAAGTTTGTTGATTGCTTATTAGAAATGGTTTAGTCACAGCAGCGGGCAATAGTACCGTATTTGCCGGATTATAAGTCGCTCCGCTCTATAAGTCGCATTGTCCAATTATGTCCAATAATTTGGAAAAATCCATAAATATG
>JARVGS010000760.1:16477206-16489002 GCA_031762315.1 Hypsolebias antenori | reverse complement strand
GAAACTGTGGATTAAATCTGAAATAATTCTGCAAATAAAGAAGTACAGCTCCTGAAACTGGATTAAATCTGAAATAAGTCTACAAATAAAAAAGTACAGCTCCTGAAACTGTGGATTAAATCTGAAATAATTCTGCAAATAAAGAAGTACAGCTCCTGAAACTGGATTAAATCTGAAATAATTCTGCAAATAAAGAAGTACAGCGCATTGATCCTTGAAAACTCCTCGTGCTGTCGTCCTTCCATCTCCTCTGCCTCTGTTCAGTCGACTCCTGACAAACTGAACGTCTCTCGCCACCTGCTGCACACGCCCTTTCACCTTCCTCTTTCTCCTCCCCCCACCTCAACCCCTCTGACCCCCTGAGGCCTCCTCCCTCCCTCCTTCCTCAACAACTGCCAGCCTCTTTACATTTTAGGTGTTTCGCAGGGCCTCGAGTCCAGAATGGCTCACAACAAGTGCATAAAAGTAGCTCGGCCTTGCTCTTACTCTGCAGCCCCTCGAAGCCCTCTGCGTCTCAAATCCCTACCCCCCCTCCCCAACACACATTCCCTGCTCTGCTCCAAAGGAGCCCCCCCCCACACACACACACACGTTTAGCTGCCATCCACCCAGGTTTTGGAGATACTTTTTCACTTCCCTCTTCTAGTGCTGATGATACATGAAACTTTCTATTAAAGAAAAAAGTATTCTTTGAGAAAACTATTTAAAATATGCAGGTTCAGTTAACACAGGTCAATGTGTTTTTTGGTTAAAGGAGGTCCAAAATGATTTTCTTTGATGCTGACAGTCAGTCGGACAGCCTTCGTTGTTCAATGAGGAGGTTAATTTGCTACAATAATAAGCGATTTTTTTTTTAATCCAATATGAGGATGTAAAAGTTTGACTTGATACAGGTGGTAGTTTTTGTATTTATCTAAGTTTAATATTTATTTTGTTTGGGATTTTATTTGTCTTAAAGATAGGTTTCTTTTCTTTTGCGCTTTATGTTTTATAACGTGTTGCTTTCAGGAATAATTCTCGAATGTTCTTCAGATTTCATCAACTCACATCTCACACACATCTTGTGTCTTTCTTCTCAGTGTTTAATCGTTTGGTATTCACGTCTCCATCCATATCTTTAATATCGTTTTTTTTTTCTCCATACATTTCAGTTCCTCTCACCCCCACCCCTTCTTTAAGTTTATAATAACTTATATCAATCCTTCCCTCATGCTGCACACCAAGACATTCTCCCCATTTGTCTCTTTTTCACACACACACGCACCAGCTCCCCTCCTCCATTTGAGTTATAATTAATCCAACTGCTCCAGTGACAGAGCAGAGTAGCCCCTGCAGATAAGGTTTCAGCTTCTGGCTGTTCAAACCCTGCTGCTCTGTGTGACTATCAAACCATGCGCTCTGCAGAGACGCAAACATGGAATGTGATCAATAATTAATATGCATGCAAGCTGCTGAGGATGCGCACATGGGAGACGTGACAATGGATTTGACATTATAGTGTTGGAATGATGAAAATTATTGGTACATATGCGCACATCAAATGTTGGACATAAGTGTTTGCTTACAATAAAGTCCTTAATTTACTCTGAGCTGCTCATTGAATTCAGCAAACCACAGTCATTCATTCTTAAAGGCCAATTAATTATATGATTAATCAAATAATGCTGCTCATGTTGAACATTTCCACCCAGAAAGACCTCATCCTCAGCTTTTTCATTCATTTGATGATCAATCAATATATTGAGAAATGGGTTTTAATTGGCACTTTGGATCACCCTCCCTGTTTGACATTCCCAGTGCAGTTTGGAACCTTATTGGCTCCCACTGGGGCCTAAATCTGTTCAGATGAGAGAAGCGTTTTCCCATTTTAAGGCTGGATGAGGCCTACTGGAAGCAAATGCATAACCCTGCTTGGCAGCAACTGGCGTTTCCCCTGGAAACCCCTCTAGTGGCCCGCGCGCTCCTTTTACGGCCGTCTAGGTGGGACCGCGGGGCTCGATGGGAGGTCAAAGCGACAGATCCATATATGGCGCGCGCTCTCCTCGTTGGGAGCGCGCAGCGTCATTTCTGATCCCCCCTTCAGCTCTGGAGTGTGATGGATGGAGCTTCCGCCGTGTCACCAAGGGGCGCGCCTCCACCCTCCCACACCCACTCCTGCTGCCTCTGCCTGTCAGCATCCTAATATGGCAGAGGGCCGGGATGGGGGCCAGTGGAGGCTTGTGAATGGTAGAGGTTGGGTATAAAAGGTGGACGGGCAGTGGTGAAGACTCCAGCTGGTTCAGCAGCAGCACTGGTTGGGTCGTTCTCTCCGAGCCGCAGACTAAACACCTAAGGTAAGACCCTGCAAGAAGCTACCCTGAAGCCAGACATCCAGGTTGGACCTGCAGAGCAGACCTGAGTTAGTGGAGCATCCGCTGGGGGAATAGTAAGAGGACATGCCATAATGTAGAAACATGATAAAAGAGTTGCTGTGTTAGTTGCAGCATTAGAAATACAGGATTTGACAAGCAAACTAGTCAGCAGACTGATTTGGAAATTTAAAAGCAAAATTTTAAATTAATTAGGTTTGATGCAGTCTGATCGGATCAATCATTTTAATTAATGATGCTGCACGACACTTAATATTCTTCAACCTGTCAGATAGTTTGGCTTTCGAGCATATCGCACGTTTAGAAACGCAACTGAAAAGCTTACAAAGATTATACACTTTTTTAAGATTTTGCTTGTAAACGTGTGTTAGTTTACTTTATTGAGCTTGGTCAGCCTTCAATAAGTTACAGGAGACATTTTGAGTAAGTGCACAGTTCGTTTAATCAATTTGAAGTGAGACTATTAACATTAAAGCGGGTTACAAATCGTGCGTAATGGGCTGCTGTCAGTGCGTCATGGGCACATTTAGCGCACACCTTGGGCCGGATCAGGTTCAGGTTCCTGGAAAATCTTAAGATTATTTTAGTCTTTTTAGTCTTAAATTAAGATACCAGATTTAATCTCGCAGTGAAAAAAAAGAGAAAAAACAAAATTATATAAAATTTGAAGTAATTTACTCTGTTGTGTGGCATCATCTGATTCAGTGCGCTCAAGTGTTTTTTCCTCTCTCTCCTCTTCTTTGCAGAAGCCACCATGTGTGACGACGATGAGACTACCGCCCTTGTGTGCGACAACGGCTCCGGCCTGGTGAAGGCTGGCTTTGCCGGAGACGATGCCCCCAGGGCCGTGTTCCCATCCATTGTCGGCCGCCCCCGTCACCAGGTAAACAGCGAAGAAAAACATCTAAAAAATTAAAAAGGCAGCAATAATTCACATCGTCATCAACCTCTAAAACATTGTTTGTTAGACTGCAGAAATAGGTGACCTTTTATTTTTTGATAGTGTACCAGTAGAATAATTTAATTAACCTAATTTAAGATTTATTTATTTTTTTAGTTTTACGCACTTTTGGCGCATTAAGTTTAACTAATAAAGCTTGAGTCATGTAATTGTGGCTCCCCAAACAACATTTTCACGAGTTTTTAGACTAAATGTACCACAAGTGAAGTGACAAGATCACGGTTGCTTTGTCTGCCTCCGTGACGGCTGGTTTGGCACATTTACGCACAATGTCCAGAGTCTTTCATCTGTGCACGACTGACCTTTCCTTTACATTCCGCTTTCTTCTTTAGGGTGTCATGGTCGGTATGGGTCAGAAGGACTCCTACGTCGGCGACGAGGCCCAGAGCAAGAGAGGTATCCTGACCCTGAAGTACCCCATTGAGCACGGCATCATCACCAACTGGGACGACATGGAGAAGATCTGGCACCACACCTTCTACAACGAGTTGAGGGTTGCCCCCGAGGAGCACCCAACCCTGCTCACTGAGGCCCCCCTGAACCCCAAAGCCAACAGGGAGAAGATGACCCAGATCATGTTTGAGACCTTCAACGTCCCCGCCATGTATGTGGCCATCCAGGCTGTGCTGTCCCTGTACGCTTCCGGCCGTACCACCGGTAAGACTGATAAACTGCCACACCTCACACATACAACCACTCATAATTATTATAGAAATAACCCCCCCCTCCCCCCCAAAACAAACAAACAAGCAAGGAAAAAAAATGCAACCTTTTTTTTTTTAAAACGTGTTGTTTACTGAGCTTTTTCACACCAAAGTAAAATAAAAAAGCAGCTTAGAACTCCACACTCTTCAGTTTTTGTAACTGAAAATCGACTTCCAGTTCTTATTTTTTTCAGATTCTGCACCAGCACGCCTCAGAAGTAATTTTACGCACAACTTTTACGCACAACCTCGATAAGAATTACTTGAATTATTTGCGCACTTTTCCACTCACGCTGGCTTTAAATTCTTCTTCAAGCACACAGTTTAGCCGCAGTCTGACATGTCACATTTAAAGTTTTTTTTTTTAGGTTTCTCACTTGGATTTTACTGAGCTCCCTCCTTGTTCCCTCCTCAGGTATTGTGCTGGATGCTGGTGATGGTGTGACCCACAACGTCCCAGTCTATGAGGGTTACGCCCTGCCCCACGCCATCATGCGTCTGGACCTGGCTGGTCGCGATCTGACCGACTACCTGATGAAGATCCTGACTGAGCGTGGCTACTCTTTCGTGACCACCGGTAAGGAACCCGTTCTGCTCTAATCTACAAGGCAGAAGCATAAAATCTAAACGATAGTACAGTATATTTATTTCAAATTATAATTTTAATTTATGAGCGGTGTTATTATCAGCCTGTTTAAAAATTGACCTACAAGTACTTTTAGATAAATTAATGATCAAAGTGCCGGTTTGCGCGCACTCTGAATGACTCTCCATCTTGTCCATTTACAGCTGAGCGCGAGATCGTGCGCGACATCAAGGAGAAGCTGTGCTATGTGGCTCTGGACTTCGAGAACGAGATGGCCACCGCTGCCTCCTCCTCCTCCCTGGAGAAGAGCTACGAGCTTCCCGACGGTCAGGTCATCACCATCGGTAACGAGAGGTTCCGTTGCCCCGAGACCCTCTTCCAGCCTTCCTTCATCGGTACTTCAGACGATTGTTTTTACAATTACAACCGTTTTGTGCACATTCATCTTTATGTCTTACCACCTCTAAAACTTGTGTTCTCATCTGACCAGGCATGGAGTCTGCTGGCATTCATGAGACTGCCTACAACAGCATCATGAAGTGCGATATTGACATCCGCAAGGACCTGTACGCCAACAACGTGCTCTCCGGCGGTACCACCATGTACCCTGGTATTGCTGACCGTATGCAGAAGGAGATCACTGCTCTGGCCCCCAGCACCATGAAGATCAAGGTGATTTAAACTTAAGCCCTTTTAATATCAAACTGGAAAACATTTTACACATTAAGTGACAATTACGCACAAATTACGCACAAATTACGCACAGGATGAGCTCTCATCAACCCTCTCCTCCTCTTCTAGATCATTGCTCCTCCTGAGAGGAAGTACTCTGTCTGGATCGGTGGCTCCATCCTGGCTTCCCTGTCCACCTTCCAGCAGATGTGGATCTCCAAGCAGGAGTACGACGAGGCTGGCCCCAGCATTGTCCACAGGAAGTGCTTCTAAATCCACCACCTTCCACACCAGCTTCTCCATCATTTTCGCCACCAGCCTTCAGGAGATCAAGCGAGGAGAAGAAAAAGCAGACACCTCTTGCGGCACAGCAACACTCTGCTGTCAATGGACTGTATGCCTTCGCTGTTGACATATGCATTTTTTTAATATTTTAAAATCTGCATATTTTATAGCTGTTTGTTGTCTGTGTTGCTCAGAGAAAGGCTGTGAAAACAACCACTGAACCATGCATTCACCAAAAAAACTTTAATAAAAAAAAATAAGAACAACATGTTGCCCAACACATGTGAATGTAAGTGTATATACATATGATAATTTATTAAAGTCCATTATTTGGTACTTTTTGTGCCCTTGGCCTTGGTTTTCTGTTAAGACAAAGGTGAAAAACTTTTTTGGTTAAGAAAAAAAAAATAAATAAAAGGTGACAGAAAACGATGCAAATAATATGCATCTAAAATATTCACAATTTTCAGCAAGACCTTTAAAAATACCCTAAAACGAACATTTAACGGCACATTCCCAAACAGATTTAAAGCTGGATATTAGTTTTCAGCATATTAAACTTGCTCTTCTCCATTTGCTTTGTGGGATGGAGGCTGACAGGTGGGAGGTATATGAAGGGGGTCGTTTTTTATACTCTGACATCCAGAATAGGACTTGGCAAGAAAGCAGCAGCTACAAACTGGTCAGTGGACACCTGACACTCCAAATCCTGATGAGCTGCTGTGACACCCCCCAAGACCATTTTTAGACTAAACCATATGTCCTGAGGGACCTCTTCCCAGCCCAGCCTTATATGTAATGAGTTCTTCAGGTTATTTTTGTATGTGAGGACCTGAACAACAAAAAGCAGCAAGAACTCATAACTGTGGAAGCCCATTTCCGGCCCTCTATTAAAAAAATAGCAGAAATTATCTAAAAAATAATGAGATAGTATCTCATTATAATGAGTAGTAGTATCTCATTATAATGAGATACTATCTAACGAGATACTATCTCATTATTTTGACATAATTTCTGCCTACAAGCCGGTGCCACAAATTGAGCTTGATGTCTCTCTTTTTTTTTTTTATTAGAGTGGCGGAAATGGGCTTCCATACCTGCAGACTCACATTAATGTTTAATGCTTTTTTTAGGGCACCAGTTCTTATTAGAGCACCGGCACATGTTTTTGAACTATATAGATATAAAAGCAACAAATTAAATCTCATAGAAATAATTACGAGACAAAAGCCTCGAGCAGCGATGTCGTCATCCTAGCCCTCAGGCCATCTGTTGCGGGTTACTTGGGTGTGTTTGGCTTTACAGTATTTATAAAACGTCCTCAGGAGGGCGGAGCTACGCGGAATGATGACGTCACGCAGCCTGTGCGTCCTGGCCGCTCTGTTTCTGTGAAATCCGAGCTCGGCGTAAGTATCTTTACTGTACACAAAATTAGACCAGCGCAGGCATGAATTTTCTCCTGTCATAGCCCGGTCAACCTGTTGTTGACGAGTCGACGAACAGCCAAGGAGATTTCATGTTCCCTGCGCTGTATCTCCGAGCGGCGACAGGCGATTATCGGTGTTCCATATTTTGCCCATGATCATCTTGCCGAGGAGCATTTGTCATAACAGCTGCTACGCAGAACAACATACAGCTAATTTTAATGAGCTAAAAAAAAATTGCGCACAGCCCCCTAAATTATACACTAGTGTGAATTAAAAAAAGATTTAAGTGACTATTTTAATGATGTGTTTGAAAGCTTGATTTCCATTGATTTTTAATTTTGGGTTGGTCAACGGTCGAGCCCGTATGAGCCAATCAGAAGAGGAAGTGACAGTGACGTCATCACGTTCAGGAAATTTCGTTAGCTTAGTAACGCTAATCAGGTTTTCTCCATCTGAGGGTCGATTTTCAGGTAAAATTCCCAATAACACCCAGAAAACAGAATTATATTTTCGTAACCGACCTCATATCAAACCAGACTTTTGTTTTTAATTCTTACTCGACGCCTCCGTTCGGGGTAGGCGGGCTCTTTTTGAAACCTGCCCTGCTATTGGTTTGAACTGTTTTTGCGTTAAGGTTTAAATGTCTGGCGGTGACGTTAGGGAATAAACAGACTCGTCACTTTGTTCAGGCTACCGGCTATTAAGACTTGTTCTTCAGTAGATTTGTCTGTGCTCATTTGCAGTTTAAAGAGTGATAAGATGGTGACAAAAAGGATCCGCTCAGAGTACATGAAAAATTTCAAAGACCCTAAATGGGAGACTTTCAGCAAATGTTATGAGGAGATGCTGACGTACAGGCTGACTCGCAGGCTTCTGGAGCACACGCACAATCCCTGGTTCTGGAATGGCTCAGACAGCGATTCGGATTCAGCGGGAAGTAGCCCCCATCCTCCAGGTAAGAACCAGGTTGTGGCTGAGACCAGCAGAGACGGAGCAGAGCTGGAGGAGAGGACGACCACACAGCAGGAGCAGCAGAACAGAACCACAGAGGCTGTAGCCAGGCTTCATATCCAAGATGAGGAGGAGAACGCTTCTGCTTTGCACTCTGCAGTCCACGGTAACTATGAGGTTTTAGGTAAATGAGGACTAAACAACGTTAGGGCTGGTTGCAATTTATTCTGTTTCTTTGTGACATAACTTCTCAGGCGCACAGTCCCACGGTACGGAGTCGAAAGCACTGCAGAGGGAAGACGAGGAGCAGAGAGTCTGCAACAGAGCCAGCAAACGGTTTACACATCCTCTCAGAGACAAAGGTAGTCCACAGAACAGAGCCTCAGATAAATGTCAGACTTTTTTCATTCAACCTTTATTTAGGCAGGTTAATCTCATTGAGCCTCGAGGACTCATTTACAAGAGAGACCTGGCTACAAACTAAGAATGATGACAACAGTAACAATACAGCAATAGATTTTCCTTGGACAATCAACAATAGACAATCATAAGAGAGAAACACTTTTTTTTTAAGCAAGTTAAAGCAAGATGTCAAAAGTTGCAAAAACAGACAGATTATAAGGCAGATGTAGAAAATATGGAAGTCCATAGTTATTATTCAGAAGATTTTGTAGAAGAGAAGCTCTCAGACAGTTTCACAGACAAGACAAAGCAAATGCAAAGCGGAGACCGAGAGGAGACGTCTGCCCTTGAGGAGAGTGAAGTGTTGAATGGTTTAAATGCTGCTGTTAGCGGTATTTGCAACAAGCTGCTTTTCTTGCTTGTAGAAGACATTCACATTTAGATGATGTTGTTTCAAGCACGTTAACAAGTTAGATGTGATGCCTGCTGCAGATCCAATCTCTGTGAAATGTCGTCCACACACAGCTTTGGATTTGATCACTTGGCTTTTAACAAGAAAGCCATAATGTTCCCAAACAGGAGACCGCAACGAGAAGCTAGGCTGCTAATGCTACGCGTGCTACAAGATAATAGCACCGTGCTGAAACATGCTTAGGAATTTTAGTTCCGCTGCGCATAATCTCTCGTTAATAAAATTTAATGAGTGAAAATATAACCGAAACGGTACGCACGTGGACCGAACGTGCCGTACTGAAATGGTTCGGTACACCCATGTGTACCGTTACACCACTCTAAATACCGATAAAGTCATAATAATAGGTGATTTCAATATTTATGTAGATGTTGAAAGTGATAGCTCAAGCATAGCCTTTAAAAACAATAGAGTCAACTAGTTTTTCACAAAATGCCTCAACATCCACTCATTCATCATCACACTTGATCTGGTTCGGACCTACGGCATCGAGATTAATGACTTGGTAATACATCTTCAAAATCCTGTTCTGTCTTACAATTTTTAATAACTTTTGACTTTACATTAAATGACTACACAGTCACAGAGTAAATTTCATCTTAGCAGGTGCTTATCAGAAAACGCTGTAACCAAATTTAAACAATCTCTTCCATCGTTTTCCTCTGTCTTGCAGAGTAATGCATCAGAGAACAGTGAGTTAGATCATCTAGTTGATAACTTTACAACTATTTTGCAAACTTCACTCGATAAAGCTGCTTCACTTAAAAAGAAAATAATCAATCAGGAGATTAGCTCCTTGGTTCATTTCTGAGTTACGTACTTTAAAATAGATATCTAGAAAACTAGAGAGAAAATGACGCTCCACTAATGTTGAGGAATCTATCCTGCAGAGATGGCCTGCTAACTTACAAAAAAAGCACTCTGTAAAGCTAGAACTTTATATTATTCATCTTTAACTGATGAGAATAAAAATAATCTCAGGTTCCTTTTCAGTACCAGAGCTAGTCTAATGAAAAATCCTCTCTCGGTTGATTCATGTATTCATTCCCTTTTGTGCAAGAGAAGAACAAACAAAACAAAACAAACAAAAAAAAAAAAAACTAAAATACTCAGAAGAGTTGGATCATTACAAACTATTGATAAGAATAAAAGTTTTATTGATTAAAGAGGAATAACCAATGACTTCTTTGTTTCAAACAAGAGTTTAAAAAAATTATTTATTATTTATAAAAACCAAGATTAGCATCAAAACATCAACAATCTGAGAGTGAAGATGGTCATAATTCTGCGTTAACAGCTGATCATTTCTGTTAAAGGCAGATAATTCTGTTGACATCAGATGAAGGTGGCTTCAGTCAAACATTGCTTCATGGCTTTAAATCACTTTGGTAACAGCTGCTGTTTTAAATGTGCTTTAAGAATCTGTTTGACTAAAGATATAAAGAGGCAGAAAGCTTCATGGCTCTGTGTGTTGTGCGTTCACGTCACCTCGTCGGACTGATAGACCAAGTCCAGTGGCATCAGCGTCGTCCCAATCATGGTATCCCAGATCAGACCTTTGTTCCAGACTTCCACCACCAGACCAGAGTCCAAATTATTGATCTCACTGTAAAGAAACAAACGACTGTGTTAAATGCACATTCTTCTTTTTCTTTGTAATCCCTTTCTCAGAGTTATTCTTGTGTTCAAACATGGTTTGTGACACACACATCCACCAAGAAAGACTCTAAAAGAGCTAAATATGTAAATATTTGTCAGAATTCATGTCTTTTCGTTAGTCCAGTAATGCTCAGTCGGGTCATCTGAACAGTTTCGTTTTTGTAGAAAGACGTTTCGCCCTCTATCTAGAGGGCTTCATCAGTCTGAGGAGTCCGAAGTAAACTGTTTTCCCACCAAGCAGTACACTCCATAAGAGGGTGCTACTGTATGACTTCAACTGCCAGAAAATAAAATCTAGATAAATTTCATTTCCAGTGAAAATGCAGTGTGAAGGCTTATTGCAGAAGAACTTGCTGAGAAACAACTGAAATTAGCGTAAAACATGCTGAAATGGAAGAACAAGCCTAATTGAGCAGAAGAAAGCAGACAGGATACATTTTTGCTGAAATAGGTAAATAAGCATTAATGAGCACAAAAATTAGCAAATTAGCTAACAATTAAAAAAAAAAGCTGAAATGTGGGGAAAAAAAAAAAAAAAAGCTGAAAAGGCAAAATGAAGCTTAAACTACCAGAAGGAAGCAGGAGCTTAAATTATTTTTTAAAACGTGGAATTAGTTGAGAAAGTAAAAACAGACACAGAGAGCTAAATAGTAGCTTAAAGAGCAAAATAATAATAATAATAATAATAATTCTGAAACTAGCAGAAATAATTCGATTATACTGAAAGCAAATTAGCACAAAAACTTGAATTTATCTGAAAACAGCTGAAATTAGCTTAAAAATGCTAAAAAGTTAGCTGAAAGGTACAAAAAAGCTTAAATTAGCAGAAGAAAGCAGAAAGAACATGTTTGCCCATTTAGGCTGAAAAACAGAAATGAGCTCAAAAAGTGGAAATTGAAAAAAGCTTCAACTAGCAAATAAATAAATAAATAAATAAACTGCTGAAAAGTAGCTAAACAAGCAGAAAGAAGCTAAAATTACCAGGAGTGCACACTTTTACAGGATTAGGCTGAAAAAAGTTGACATGACTGAAAAAAAAAGTGGAATTAGCTGAAAAAGGATAATAAAGTACAGGTAGTCCTCAGGTTACAACGGTCTTGAGTTACAACGTTTTGTGTTTACGACACACCTCCCATTAAAATTTTTTTTTTTTTTGAAATTTTATTTTTGAAAAGCCGAGTTAGGCTGTTTCCAGTTTCCGTTTTTACGTTGTAAACATAGCAGCAGAGACATACTGCACTGTACTCTCTAAAAAAGCTAAGTCTGGTCCTCTGGACATTCAAAAAACAAAACTAAACTTGTTGGACC
>JARVGS010000760.1:16415128-16432189 GCA_031762315.1 Hypsolebias antenori | reverse complement strand
TATGTATAGTGATTCCTTGTGCATGTTACTGAAACTCTGGCACAACAATTTCCTGTGGGATCAATATCTATCTTATTTTATCTTATCTACACACCAGAAGCAAAAGTTCAATGAACCTTTTATAGATTATTATTTAACCAGGCAAATCCCATTGAGATCACAGATTTCTTTTGCAAGGGAGTCCTGGCCCTGAATAAGGCAATCAATGCATGTTTTTGTATACAAAGTAATTGGCCTTAAAAAAAAAAATAAATAAAAAAAAAAAATCCCCTTAAAGAAAATAAAACCCATTCTTCCCCACCTCAAAGCAGCTGTCTGATAAAATGTGACATGTGACTAAAGCTGGTGAGACAAAAAAGGATACAAAATCACACGTTGCGCAACAAAACTGCAAAAATGTTAAACTTCAAAACAACATACATTAAAAAGTAAATAAAAGTGCATATGCTGCAGTAATTTTCTGCTCTGAAACACAAACACACACTCACACGCACGCACACACGCACGCACAGTGTCAAAGACAGGGGAGTCAGGGACGGACACAGGCTGACCAGCTCCAAGCAGTCTCTGCTCTTTAACTCCAAGTTTTCTGATCAGAACTTTTCCTGATCCGGTTCAAATGGACATCTTTATTTTCCCGTGAACTAAACGCGCGTGGTGGAGAAAGAAGTTTGACTCTAGATGGAAAGTGGACGGAACCACAGCGCCGTGCGTCAGTAGAGACAGAGGAAGTCTGAGGAATGGACTCGTGAAAAAACGGAGCCAGCACGCGGGGACCGAAGCCTGTCCACCTCCATGTCCCCGTCCTCTCCCTGCCAGGTGTCCTCGCGGGACAACGAGGGCTACAAGCCGGCGTCGGTGTCCCCTGCTCCGCCTGTCCCGCCGAGGAGAGTCCGGAGCCGGGACACGGGCTCCGGTGGGCGGACGTGGCGGGCTGTGGCCCCCGAGAGGCGCGTGAAGTGCGTCCTGGTGGGGGACGGAGCCGTGGGCAAAACCAGCCTGGTGGTCAGCTACACCACTAATGGGTACCCCACGGAGTACGTCCCCACTGCCTTTGACAACTTCTCAGGTAAAAGCACATCAATCTTAGTCCAGTCTAATCTACTTGTTAGTCCTCTCTATATCCTTTCTTAATTTCAGCCATTTTTGAAAAAGATAAATAAATAGGCTACTGTAATTTTTGTTTTTATGGTGAGCAACTAGTGCCACATAGAGGAAAAAAAAGAGTTAAATGTTTGCTTTTTGGAATCTTGAAGGTTCATTCTGAAAATACAGTGACATAAAATATATACTGTAGTACTGTATAGCCTACGTTTACATATTCCAGAGCTTTTTATTGTATTTGTCCAGGATGTTTAATTTAAACTCCCATAAATTTCATTGATAAAATGCTGGTTTTCATCAATTTTTAAAAAAGTTGAACAAATTTAAGTAAGATCCTCTGGACGTTTTTTTTTTTTTTTTTTGGGTTGCAAAGTTCCGTTCTTTATCCAAAGGACTTCTTCAATGCAAGGAGCCACAGTCCCATAAGTGGCTTACTCACATAGTGGGCTAACCAGTTTGATGGCGATAAGATGGTTTCTGGCGTCTGCCCTCTTCACCCTCGACTCCTCTGAGGCAGCCATAACCAAAGTGGTTCAAAACATCCATCCATCCATTATCTTATTCTGAAGTCGGGTTGCGGGGGTAGCAGCTTGGGCAGGGAGGCCCAGACATCGCTTTCCACAGCCACCTCTTCCAGCTCTTCTGGGAGGATTCCAAGGCGTTCCCAGGCCAGCCGAGAGTCATAGTCTCTCCAGCGTGTCCTGGGTCTTCCCCGGTGTCTCTTCCCAGTTGGACATGCCTGAAACGCCTCTCTAGGGAGGTGCCCAGGGGGCATCCTTACCAGATGCCCGAACCACCTCAATTGGCTCCTCTCATCGTGGAGGAGTAGTGGTTCTACTCTGAGTCTCTCCCGGATAACGGAACTTTTTACCCTTTCACTAAAGGAGAGTCCAGCTGCCCTGCAGAGAAAACTCATTTCAATTGCCTGTATCTGCAATCTCATTCTGTCACTACCCAGAGCTCATGACCATAGGTGAGGTGAGAGTCCGCAATACTGCAGATCCTGCACCAGTCCGTCTGTCAATCTCAATCTCCATTCTTTCCTCACTCGTGAACAAAACTCAGAGATACTTGAACTCCTCCATTTGAGACAGAACCTCACCCTCAACCTGAAGAGAGCAATCCACCCTTTTCCGGTTGAAGACAATGGCCTCAGATTTGGTAGTGCTGATTCTCATCCCAGCTGCTTCACACTTGGCTGCGAACCGCTCCAGTGAGAGCTGAAGATCACGGCACGATGACGCCAACAGGACAACATCATCTGCAAAGAGCAGAGATGGAATCCTGAGGCCCCCAAACTAGAATCCCTTCACCCCCTGGCTGCACTGAGAAATTCTGTCCATTAAAGTTATGAACAGAATCAGTGACAACAGGCAGCCCTGGTGGAGTCCAACTCCTACCCTGAAGGGGTCCGACTTACTTCCTGCAATGCGAACCAAGCTCTCGTACCGCTTGAATAGGGACTGAACAGCCTGTAAGAACGGGCCTCCAATTCCATATTCATGGAGCACACCCCACAATGTACTCCGAGGAACACGGTCAAATGCATTCTCCAAGTCCACAAATCACATGTAGACTGGATGGGCAAACTCTCATTACTCTTCAAGGACCCTAGGGAGGGTAAAGTGCTGATCCAGTGTTCCATTGTCAGGGCGGAACCCACATTGTTCCTTCTGGATCTGAGGTTTGACCAATGATCGGACTCCCTTCTCCAGTACCCCTGAATAGACCTTACTAGGGAGGCTGAGGAGAGTGATGCCCCTATAATTGGAGCATACCCTCCGGTCCCCCTTTTTGAAGAGGGGATCAACCACTCCAGTCTTCCAATCCAGTGTCACTGCCCCCGATGTCCACGCGACGTTGCAAAAGCGTGTCATTCAAGACAGCCCCACAACATCCAGAGCCTCAGGGTTAATGCCATCCATTCCCGTAGCCCTGCTGCCTCTGAGCTTTTTAACTACCTCGGCGACCTCAGCCACAGTTATTGATGGATCAACCACATAGTCCCCCAACTCAACTTCCTCCATGGAAGACGTGCTGGTGGGATTGAGAAGGTCAGAGAAGTATTCCTTTCACCTCCCAACAACATCACTGGTTGAGGTCAACAGCACCCTACCTTCACTGAACACAATGTATGAACACAGTGTTAGTAAAGTGCTGCTTTCCCCTCCTCAGCCGTCTGATGGTTTGCCAGAATCTCCTTGGAGCCAACCCAGAGTCTCTATCCAAGGTCTCACCAAACTCCTCCCACATCCAAGCTTTTGCCTCAGCAACAGCCAAGGCTGCAGACTGCTTGGCCCTCCGGTACTAATCAGCTGCCTCTAGAGTCCCACTGGCCAACAAGGCTTGATAGGACTCCTTCTTCAGCTTGACAGCCTCCCTAACCTGGAGTGTCCACCACCGAGTTCATGGATGGCCACTGAGAGAAGCACCAACAACCTTGTGGCCACAGCTCAAGGCAGCTACCTCAACAAGCGAGGTGCGGAACATGGCCCACTCGGACTCAATGTCCCCCACCTCAGCTGGGATGCAGTTAGAGCTCTCCCGGAGGTGTGAGTTGAAGATCTCTCTGACAGGTTCTTCTGCCAGGCATTCCCAGCAAACCTGTCTACTGGGTCTGTCCAGCATCTTCCCCCGCCATCTGATTCAACTCACCAGGTGTTGATCAGTTGACAGTTCAGCTCCTCTCTTCACCCGAGTGTCCAAAACAAATGGCCACAAATCAGATGACGTGACTATGAAGTCTATCATCGATCTACGACCTAGGGCATCCTGTTGCCAAGTGCACTTATGGACAACCTTATGTTCGAACATGGTGTTCGTGATGGACAGACCATGACTAACACAGAGATCCAACAACAGAACACCGTTCAGGTTCAGATCAGAAAGGCCATTCCTCCCAATCACACCCCTCCAGGTCACTGTCACTGTCATTATCCACGTGGGCATTGAAGTCCCCCAGCAGAATAAAGGAGTCCCCAGCTGACGCACCTTTCAGCACCCCTTCCAAGGACTCCAAGAAGGCCGGATACTGCAGTTCAGTGCATAAGCACAAACAACACTCAGAGGGTGAAGGGAAATCACCCTCTCATTTACTGGGGAAAAATCCAACATACAGGCACCAAGTCGGAGGCGCTACAAGTAAACCCACACCAGCTGGACGCCTCTAACCATGGGCAACTCCCGAGTGGATGGTACCTCCCATCCTCGCGCACAAGCTCAGCTTCTTCCTTGCCAGAGAGGTTACGTTCCATGTCCCAAGAGCCAGCTTTGGTAAGCCAGGGTCAGAGCGCCAAGGTCCCCGCCTTTGGCCACTGCCCATAGCATCATGCGCCTGACTTTTATGGCCCTTCCTGCAGGTGGTGGGTTCACAGGAAGGGGTGGGTCCACAGGAAGACTCAAAACATCAACTATTTAAAAGTTGGCTTCTTTTCAATTAGGAGTATTGGGGGCCGGATGGAGAATGTCCAAGGGTCACTTTTGGCCCTTGGGCCACATATTGCCCACATCTCTGCTCTATGGTCTTCTCTTTGTTCCCTTTAATATATTATAATTACCTTTGAGAATGTGCAAATAACCATACTAAATCACTACATTTTCAAAGGTATAGGGACAAATGGAATTATGTCCACCTGATGTTGAGTTTTAAATTATTAGCCATTAGGGTAACAGATAGTTTGTTTTCTTAATATACAGTAAATTAAAAATTTCTGAAATACTTTTTACCCTAATTGTAAAATGTTGTTAAATAATTTGAAGGAAGTCACCATAATTACATTTAAGATTGTGTGGTCGCTGTGAAAATACATCAAACTTATGTGAGTCTTAAATATTTTGTCAGCTGATGACTAATCTAGCCTTTCCATGTGTGCTGCTGACATTATTATGGTCTGTTCTTTTGTAGCGGTGGTATCAGTGGATGGGCAACCAGTCAAACTACAACTCTGTGACACAGCTGGACAGGTCAGTGATCTCAGTGCAAAGGCACAAAAACACAGCAGCAGCATTTCCAAATGTTTTTACAGTATGTTGAACAGGACAAAAATTAAAAGTACTTTTTCCTTTCCACTCTGTGAGGCATCCTTCTATGCAACATTTGTACTTTTTGCATTTTCAGACTTGATTATTCTGTAGAAAGGTTCACAGTTGGATATGGCAGAGGAGAAAGTTTGACACATCAGCAGTTCATGGATTAAATCAAAACAGCTGCATTGTTCCCCCTGACCAAAATTATCTAAGTGAATTAATCTTCAGAACAAATATGCAGCAAATTATACTGAATTAAAAGCTTTAAGTGAAATGAAGGAAGGGAAATCAATATATATTTTTCCATGTTTATTTGCTGGCCACAGCAAACTTCCGGAATAACAGAAGGTTTTCATACACAACAGATACTCAAATTAAAACTAGACCAAGAATAGATTGTGTGTAAGTGGATTCTTGTCCAGGAAACTATGCATTTGATAGGCCTTTCCGTGGAAATGAATTCCTTTGTTAGCAGGAAGTGATGCAATTACAGCATGTCCACAGCTGCTGCAGCAGATTGCTGTCTGAAAAAGATAGTAAAAGATCCATATCACGACGAGGGACAAGCTACCACTGGTCAGATGAAGCCATGGCTCTCTGATGAGACAAAAAAGATATTTTAGGTATGCTCTGTACCGCGTTTTTATGATAAGGCCAGCAGATTCTTTCTGAGTACGGCAACATATGGTGTCACGTAATGAAACAACAGCTACATGCAGTTATAGAGGAAAACAAGATGGCTCTTTTACCAAGAGGGAAAGTTGTTATATAATTTATTATTTAGAAGCCATGTTAACTAAATAAAGAAGAAAGTTATGTTATCATCACACATATTTCCCACTCTGATAATAAAATGAAGGAGGAAGGAGAATTATGGGGGAAAATAGAGAGCGAGGTGAAGCCAGACACAAATTTCTAGTTAACAGTTTATAAAATACCAATTCTAGATGAATTATTTCAGTTTTTCATGTATGTGTAAAAATGTAGGAAGGAGTCTTAAAAGTTTCCTTTTTGCTCCACTGGTGGGACTACCGTATTTTTTGGACTATAAGGCGCACAGGATTATAAGGCGCATTAAGCCAAACTAGTTCATTTTGACAGATTTTTGAGCGCCTTGTACCACATAAAACTAGTTTGAGGTCAGTAAGCACAACCAGAATTAATATACAGTATAAGGTGCACCGGATTATAAGGCTCACTGTCGATTTTTGAGGAAATTAAAGGATTTTAAGTGTGCGTTATAGTGTGAAAAATACAGCAATTCTGACATTGTTCAGCTGCTCCTTCTTGTAATACACGTCATTCCTCCCTTCCTGTTTTTTCATTCACTCCTGTGAAAGTTTAGTGGATTTTTTGACAACACAACACTCTTGGCATTTTTCTTTTTACTCCAAATGCCTTAAACATTTTCTGTCTGATTTAGTTTTCTCTCAGTGACAGTAAAACTCACAACGCCTCTCCTTCTCTGCGTCTTTCAGGACGAGTTTGACAAGCTGCGTCCTCTGTGTTACACCAGCGCAGATGTGTTCATGCTGTGCTTCAGCGTCGTCAGTCCAGCCTCCTTTCAGAACGTTCCAGAAAAATGGGTCCCGGAGATTCGGAACCACGCACCGTCTGCACCGCTTGTCCTCGTTGGGACGCAGTGTGACCTCCGAGAGGACGTCAAGGTGTGGAGGTTTATCACATAAACAAAAATAGGTCTCACTTTAACGCTTGTTGTGTGTTTCATGGTGTCTTCTCTTCTCAGTGTGTAAAGCTCCATTACAGTCGCAGAAAGAAGTTAAACTGACATTATGATTAAATGTTGGTCATTTTATCAGGCTTTTGTTGTAGATGTGCACATGATGAGATATAGACATATCTCTCTTCTTTGTTTTGCCAACCCCTCACTTTTAATTATTTATTTTTGCAAAACCCATATAGCAGACAATCCAATCCATTCAATTTTTTCCACTAAAGACATTGAAAATGTTATCATCCGTGGCAGTACATTTGACTGATTGAGAAGAAACTATTCTTGCTATGGCTCAAATAACACATTAAGGTAGTTTATGAACCTGGAGCACCTCAATGGGATCTCAGTGTTAAATACGTTTATGATTTACACTATTGATTTCTTCTGTGACATTTGGGTTTCCTCTGGAAAATTCAGTAACAATTTTATTTTATTTTGAAGTAAAAAAGAGCCATAGTTCCTGTCATCCGTTTGCTCCATTGTTCACAGCTCCCGCTGGTTTTATAACAGCAACCATTCATCTTTGGCACTTACAATGTCATATATCTCATCTTGTTGCAGTGCATTAAAAATACAGTTAGCAGAGAGGAGTTCAGTGCAGTCAAGTTCTCAGAGGATATTGGTACATTACTGTAGTGTTTTTATTAAACATGCCATGACAGTTTTATGATCTCTAACATTTTTTTGTCATTTATAAATGGTTCTTTCACAAAGTTCAAAAATCGAAGCTGGTGCCACGTTGTACCCTTTCCAAACACACGTGAAAACCATTGTAATGACATATTTTCTGTTTTATTGAATAAAATATATACAGTATTTGTTGCTCAATAAGTATGTAAAGTAACTGATGCCATCTTATTTTAGGTCTTGATTGATCTAGCTAAATATCGAGAGCGGCCCATAGACCCGGCGGATGCTCAGGACTGTGCCATGGAGATTGGAGCCGTGGCCTACGTGGAATGCTCCTCTCTGACCCAAAAAAATCTCAAGGAAGTGTTTGACACAGCCATACTGGCAGGCATACAGAACCACGGCTCCCGTAAGGACTCGAGAGGGAAACAAAAACGCAGGAAAAAGCAAAGGCAAAAACCGGACAACATGAAGAGCTTGTCCAAGTCTTGGTGGAGAAGGTACTGCTGTGTGGCCTAAAGCAGACCTGTGACGGGTTCGGTTCCTGCTGTGAGTGGGGATTGAAAAGTCCGATCCTTCACTTACGTACCTCTGAACTGGTTTTGGCTTAATCTGGACTCAGTCTGCACAAAAGCTTCTTTTTTTTTGTACAAATAAATTTAGTGAAAGATTTAGCCTTAACCGTGGTAGAAAACCAAGATTTTCATAATGATAAAATGTTTTTGCTCCTATTGCAGGTGAGATTTACTACTGAGCCTCTGATCTGAGCCCTTTGCACAGTGCTCCTGCGTTTCTTGAGTTAAGCTTGTATGAACAGTACTTTTATTATGGCAGAAAATGTGAGAATATTGCGTATTTGACTAGTTCAGGTATAAAAACTCACTTTGTAAAATTCCCTATAAGTATATTATTAGCTTTAACCCGCTTTATGTTGCCTTGAACAAAACTGGAATCTCATCAGAATATAATTATTATCATCAGTGACCTAAATTCAGCAGCTTACTATCATTTTTCTAAACTACTGTATGTCTAACTTTAGACTTGCTTCTTAGAGATGCAGAATGAAAGAGAGCTGCCCTCTGACCAAACTTTGTCATTTAAGATTATGACCCAGACATGATCACCAGACATATTTAAAGCCAAAACAAATCCAGCCGGGAGATGTTTTAGCACCGCAGAATTTGAGCCATTGTTATTCTTTGTAAAAATTACCAACTCATTATATCTTGACCACAGACACGGCTTCTTTTTCTGCCACCCGTTAATTAGTGTCAAACCTGGATCGTGCCTGTTTAACTTTAGTCCTGAGCAGAACAATGAATGAACGATAAAGTCCGACTTAAAGAGTTCAGCCTGGCTTGGTGAGGTTTTAGTTAAGTGCTGAAGATTTAACCTAACCCCAACCTTTTGTTCCACGAGGATGACAGAAGCAATTTTAAAATCTAAATAAAAGAGAGATTTCCAAAAAAGTCGTATTATATACAGTAAAATAGACTTTGTTTTGTTGTGTCTATTTTCACACACTGCGTTGAGTTTGTATTCGTTGCATCATCCTGAAAATGGAGTTGGTTAATCTTAAAGATTTTTGTTGTGGTGGAAGATCTCTGGGTTGTCCTTGACCTTACTCAGACAAGATCATTAATCAATTTATGATCAGTGTTTCACAAGTATACAGGTAAGGATCTCTGAGGGCTTCTTTATATATCAAAATGAAGAAATCTCTCAAAAAATGTTAAACGATCATTCAGGCAACTGATAGTTTAGATCAGCAAAGTAGGCAAAAACATGTTTTTATATGTTTTATTTTGTTTGATGTGAGTGTGATTTATCTTTTCAAACACTTAAACTGATATAACTATGAGCACTTAATATAATGAGATCAATCGTGTTCAATTACACGATAGACTTTATAAATGTAGGTTGGTATAGTTTTTATTTTTATTATAAACAACAGATTCGGATTATTAATTACTGCCATCTTTTGGGTAAATATCACATACATCACCTGCAGTTTTCCGTCTTATCCCCGTCCTCTCAACACAGGTTGAATTCAGTTCAAAAAGTGTAAAAATAAATCAAAATGCAACAAGTTTGACCTGGAAACCCTCAGCAGTACATTAAATCAGAAGCAAAAGTCACTTTCATCTGTTGTATTTTTCTGTCTACACAATCTTTGTGTGAAACATAAAAGGAGAGAATGAAACCTTAAACATCAAAGTTCATTTTTTTGTTGAACAAAAACACATTTTTAACAGAAAAGTGGGCTTTACAGTCTTGACTTGTGTCTCATTAAAAAAATTTTTTAAATGTCTGCATTCTGGGTAATTGCACCATTAAAATGTCAAATTTTTGGTCTTCGTGTCAGGTTTTTTTTTGCACTAAACAATAAAAACTGCGTAACGTGTTTATAAAATCTGAGCCATCCATCCAGCACCAGGTTTTCTGTGTCATGACTAATAAGTTTTATTTTTGAATGAGGCAAATTAAGACTTGACACTGCCATTGAACAAAAGTTGAAGTCATAAACTTTAGCTTCTGTTTCCTAGTCTCAAGGACGCATAGACATACAAATGCTTGGTTATGTTGAGTCAAAAGTTAAAGCAGACTGCAGCTTCCTGCATGTTGACGATGTTGCTGCTGTAACTGAATGTGTTCACTGTGCCGATGTTTCGCTCTTGATAGCAAACGCTTTGTGTCTTTCAGGGAAAAGACACAATAGGTTGTTTGTCTTGGTGATTGTGTGTCGTCTTGGTTCATTGTGGAGTTAAGCAGGCTAAAGGTCATACACAGTTTTATGACAGACTGCATTCCCTTTGTCAGTTTCTGCTTACAGTACATTTACACTTTTTACAACAGCAGATTTCCTATTAAGACAGCTTTATGTATAATTCATTCCAAATATAATACCTTAACATATTAACAATGATTTGCATAGTAGCTGCTTCTTACTTTTGATCGGGAATTGAAGATAAATTCTTCTTACTTTGCATTTCTATTTTGATGTAGCTCAAAAACACCGTTTCCTGTTTTAATTCCCTAAATCCTGTGTACATTTAGCTTCAGCTACTTTGTTCTCACGTCACATTCAAAAGATATTCATGTTAAATCATAGAACGACTGGACTCTGCATCTTAGCAAAGCTTTTAAAACTTTTATTATAAGAGTTTAATTTCCTTCTCAGGTGGTTGGTTTGCAGCTGAAATGAGCGTCTCTGTTTAATTAACAGTAAAGCATTGATATTCAGTGGTACTCTAAAAGAGTATGATTTATATTTGTTTACACTGATGATGGATCAAAACTCCATTAAGTGACAGTGTCACTTGTGTGTTTTATGATGTTTAGACGTATTGTGTATAAAGTTGCATAAACATCCATGTACGTTGGTCTGAGGATACAAACGTGGCTGAATTGTGCAAACATGTCAGTTTTGTTTGTTTACCGGTCCTATAATTTCCCAGAAATCTCCGTAAGTTTAAACAAAAGCAAAGCAAAGTGATGGAGTCAGTGCAACATTTGCTGGTTTAGCCGAGGTTGTTCGCTTTCAGTGTACACCTGAGCATGCACAGATGGGACACCAGCTGAGAGCTTCTCTTGGAGAAACCAAACCAGTGCATGAAACATCCCAGAGTGTAAAAAGACAGGAAGAGATCTGCTGAAGACGTAATGTTTGAGCAGATCTGTAATACCCTGGGAAATAAAGAACATTTGGAATAAGATATGACGTGTTGTGTTCTTGTTCAGTGGAAATGTTTGTGTTTCCACTGGCTTGTAATGAAAACCAGCAGAATGCTACTGAGATAAGGTGCACACACTTTTTGGGAAAAGTTGCTCTTTTGAAATGTTTGTGCACGTGCCAAGGTTTCAGAAATGTTGTCAGGAAAGGGATCTAACCTCAACGGATCGTTAAGTTTCTTTGTTTGTTTGTTTGCTTGTTTGTTGCCTTGCTTTCATTTGTGTTTTGGCTGAAGTCGTGCTTTGAAGTTGCTGTTTTTGACTTTGCCAAGTCCAACAGCCCCGCTGCGCTCGAGGGTTTGAGACGTGGGTGATGTAAGGGCATAAAAAAACACACGTATGAACTCAACGAATGCACTCTGAAAACACAGAGGGAACCATCTAACCTCAGAGTGGCTCATCATGAAAAAACGCTTCACCACCTGGTTACAAGTTTTGAAGGCTGTCATCTAGTAAGTGGCCTGTGTGTGTGATCTAGAAACAAACTGCTTTATTAACACATTTAACACAGGAAAAACTTACATTTATCCTGATGTCCATCTCCTGGGGGTGGGGGAGACAAAAAAAAAACAGTGCTTGTTATCCTAAATGCTATTTATTTTCAATCCAAACTTCTCAACACTTGCATCAAGTTAGTATGTAATACAGCACAGGCTCAATTGAAATGCCATTCATTCAACCTTTATTTATACAAGTTAATCCCATTGATTGTGGTCATTGCATGTCCACACAGCATTATGCTCTGTGGCCCAGCAGTGAATAAATTACTCATAAAGTTTATTCACCTCTTCTTGTAAACACTGTCGTCTGCACGATGACGGCGCAGTTCTCCAAAGCTGTAAGATCTTGAAACTCCATCCAAAGTCAAAACTCTAAAAACATAATTAATAATAATTACCGGTAATAATTCATTTCACTGTGTTACACTCCAAAGCGCTCTGACAGTGTTTTGTACTTTCATAGACAATATTGTATAAAATGTTGAACAGTAATTAAATAACACTTTTTAATTTATCAAATAATGTTCTCATTGTCATATTTGTCATCAAATCTTCATGTTCATCTTTTTGTAATTTAAAGCTGGAAGCGCTCTTCTTTTGTTTGAAAATAAAGTTATTTCCCCTCTTCTCATTCTCTGGAGTTTTGCCTATGTCGACATTGATTTTGGTGGGTTTTATTTATTTTTTTGTGCCACTTAAAGTCAACACTGCTGTTAGTGTGACTCATATAACTTAACTCTTATCATGCCAAACAGATTCAGAGTGACACATACTCCTGGAATTTTTACTGAACAAGTGAAATGGCTGTCTGTGTGTGTTTTATTTCATCAGCATTCTTCTCTTGATATTTCTTTTCCCAACACACTTCATCCTTTTCTATCCCCCTTTTAAAATCATCTTCTTTCTTTTTCTTTACTTCTCCAATCAAACCCTCTCTGTCTTTTAGCTCATATGGGTAACTTATGTGGAGAAGAAAAAAATCAGGCAAGCAGTTGAGAAACACCGTGACACAGCTTGCTCCAGCCCTCCTCCTCCTCCTCATGTGGCCTTTTAACAACAGCTGACTTTAGTGTTTACATGACTGCTGATGACGCCTCAGATGTGACGTTCGTCATCAGGACTCAGCCCACGTTTACACCCTGAACACATCGCAGGACGAAACAGTCATGTGGCAGATTTTCATTGTACAAAATTTGCTCATTTACTGGAAAAGCCTTGCTTCAGTTAGAGGAGAGGCTGAGGGTTGAACATGTGCAGGGGAGTGATAACGGATGTACAGGATAAAGGACATTGAACATGGAGCTGCCATGGAGGAGGAAAAGGAGGATTGTGAATGTAGTGAGGGAGGATATGCCTGAGGGTTGGTGTGACTGAGGAGGACGTTAAGGGGAGTTTGAGGTAGATCTCTACTGTGGTAAAAGCAGCCAAAAGAGAAAAAAAATATTTACTGGAAAAGAATAAGTAATTAGAGGGTCATACGTCAGCAGCAACAGCTGTCACTGGAGCTAACACAACACTTAAGACAAATGTGTCATGTCCAATAACAAGAATAAGAAGAGTGCAAGTGTTATCGGCCCTAAACATCTTTTATTTTTCTCATTACATTTTTGTCTCCATGATGCACATAAAGTTGATACAGTGTTCCACAATCCAAGTGAAAGTAAAAGCACAGAGCTCAATGTTATGTCAGTATAATTCGTTTGACAAGATTAGTTTACCTGCAAACCACAAGTGTTTTCACTTATCTATGGCTGAATGCTGCAGCTGGATTGAGTTCTGAGAGTTTGACGACAGACTGGAGTCCATGAGTCCACTGATAACAATGATGAAGGTGTCATTTGTTCTGCCATCATGGTACAACTCAGAGCTGCAGAGATATCAATCAGAGCGAGTGTACACGTACCCACACAGCCTGCAGGCGGAGGTGTAATCAGACAAAATGATTGAAAACACGTGTGGCCTTCTGTTGTGTAATATGACTTCAAAATAAGAGTTTATAAATACCATACCATGCCGTTTTATTTATAGAGCACTTAAAACAGCGACAAGGCCAACCAAAGTGCTGTACAAACAGAAAAACAGGCAACACATAAAGCAACATAAAAAATTAAGTTAAATCAGAATATAGACATAAAAATGTTGCAGATAATAAATATAATGACTAACCTATGTGAAGCATACAGGTTCAAAACACAGATCATCTGGTGTTGAATGCTATGGAATAGTAGTAAGTTTTAAAATCAGGGCTAGAGAAGTCCTCCCAGTGCCAGAGATTCATACAATCAAATTTATCTCATTTGGAAAAAAAAAAACTTCCATCCAGGTGAGAAGCAAGAATTTCAACAAAATGCTGAATTGGCCATGCTGCACTAATAGAAGTAAAAACATCAAATTATGAGCATGGCTAGGAGTTCTCCCAAAACAACTGTAACTTGTTTATTTTCCTTTGACACCATTTCCCGCTTACTGTCCATAATTAATCGTTCAAGCCTTCAACAACAGTTTGTTGGTGACAGAATCAAGACTAAGTGAGCCAGTTGCAAACAAAATGGAAATTATTTTATTGTTGTTCTGGTTACATGAGGTGCATGTTCAGTTAGGTTTGTCCAGGAGACGTCCCACCATGGCATAGATACGAACTGCTCCTTTGTCTGTTCAGGTGTATGTAGCTGATTCTACTCTTAGTTGCATACCTTATAGATCCAAAAGGCTTCCTTGGAATAATTAATCCAGACGTCCTTTGATAGCTTGTCACAATAAACCCTACCATACTCTATTTTTGTTGGTCTTTCCATGTTCACCACAAACATATATATTTTTTTTTTCATTTGGAAGATGTGTTTTCAGAAACATCTTTACTAACATATGCTGTAATCAAATTCTCCACTTTACTACTCAGTCCACTTCACAGGGAGTGAACAGTTCACCTGTTCTAATCTAATGTAATGCCAGGTTTCCTGCATGCACTGTGCTGTTCCATCATGTCACAAGCCCAATCATAAAAACAAAAGTGGCCAAAGAAGGCAATGGTATCATCATTTCACCAATAATTCAGTTCATAAAGTACAAACACGCCCAAAAACCAGTTTTTAATCATTTCCACTTTGAAAAGAGTTTATCTAAAATTTTATCAAGTCACAAAAATGTTGTTTGCGACTGAATCAGAGATTTAAAAAAAAATATGTAAACAGGATTTGAATGGCAGAATGGAAGGTTTATGATCTGATGCTCAGCCTTGCCATCTCCCAAAATTCATCTCATCATTTTTTGATCAGGGCAAAATTAATTTCCAGGTTACTTTAGGAAAAAGTGTTTGCTAAATAACAAGAATAAAATTTAAATAATATAATTGTAAGTTATCATTCATCATTAAGCTGCCTTCTATCGTCAGATTTAAGGAATATTTTCATTTTTGTCTTCAGGTGTGCCAGACCGCCCAGAAGAACTGGAGGTTACCAAGGTTACTAAGGATACCATCTGCCTCGCCTGGAAAGAGCCCAAATATAATGGAGGCTCTGATATCACCATGTACATCCTGGAGGCACGTATGATTGGCAAGGACAAGTTCACCAGACTGACAAAGGAGAAGCTGATGGACAGGAAGTTCACATATGATGGCCTGAGGGAAGGTGACACCTACGAGTTCAGGGTGATTGCTGTGAATGAAATCGGACCAAGCAAACCGTCCTTCTGCACCAAACCGATTACTTGCAAGGATGAACTAGGTGACTCATTTTACAGCTTTGCATATATACAGTTGATTAATGACTATATAATGCCAACGTAAGTCTGTGGCTGTAATTCTACAATGTAAACATTTGAAATCCAGGATTTAAGCATGGTGAATTACAGTATATACGTTTATATGACTTTAGATTTATACAGATAAACATATAGCATTAATAATTTTAAATATGGTTGCATATTGCAGTTGTTGCCTGCAGTGGTTCTTGCATCTTTTTACTTTCATTTAGGGAAATGAAAATGAAAAAAAAAAACATTTAAAAAATATACAAATAGACACCCTTAAGAATACTCTTTAATTTTTAAAATTAATTCTCTGTCCTTACAGAGCCGCCAACCATTGAGCTGGACTTCCGTGACAAGATCATCGTTCGTGTGGGAGAGAGCTGTTTGCTGCAGGGCCGCTACACTGGCAAACCGGCTCCGGCTATTACCTGGTATAGAGACGATAAAGAGCTGAAGGCTGACAAACATGTTATGTTTAAAAACACACCAACTACCTTGTCACTGGGCCTGATGAAAGCCAAGCGTGAGCACAGTGGCAGGTATGTTGTGGTTGTGGAAAACGGTACCGGATCCAGGAAAGGAGTCAGCAACATCACAGTTGTTGGTATGTTCAGAACTGTAAAGAAAACTTTGGTTGATGTCATCAGCAGTACAAATCACATTTTATCCTTTCCCATTCCCTGCAGACCGACCAACTCCTCCTGTTGGTCCTGTGGTGTTTGAGGAGGTGCATAGGGAGTACATGGTGATCTCATGGAAGCCTCCTCTAGACAACGGTGGTGTCGAGATTTCTAATTACATTATTGAAAAGAGAGATGTTAACAGAGAGATCTGGACCACAGTAACATCTGCCACAACCAAGACTACATGCAAGGTAAAATAGGTCTGAAATGTGTTGTGTTGTTGTTCAGGACTCCAGCGGGAGGGGGTTGCTAGAGTTCAGAGATGTTACAGTGTTGTCTCCTTTCACAGATCCCCAAACTAACAGAGGGCAGGGAGTACATCATGAGAATCTTTGCTGAGAACATGTACGGCATCAGTGATCCTTTAGAGTCTGAGGAGATGAAAGCTAAAGATTTGTTCAGTAAGTTTCTCCCACTGTCTTAAAGCTTCTCATAAAACATAGGAGAGGTTCAAGAGTATTAAACATTCTCCTGTAGTTTGGTTTTACAATATTTTTTATTCTTCTAATATGGTATATATATTTCACATATATATTTCATATATTCATATATTTTTCGTTCCATCACTAAGGAGTCCCTGAGGCCCCTGAAATGCCAACTGTCAGAGAGGTGTATGCTAACAGTGCTTTGGTGTTGTGGAACCGGCCTCGGGATGGAGGGAAGCCTATCACCAACTACATTTTGGAAAAGAAGGAACCTGGAGCCAAGAGGTGGTCCAGAGTAACCAGAGATCCACTTTACCCGGCAACTCAGTACCGAGTTCAGGACTTAGTGGAAGGTTGCGAGTATGAATTCAGGGTGATGGCTGAGAATGAGTTGGGAACCGGAGATCCAAGTCCCCCATCCAAACCAATCCTAGCTAAAGATCCCATTGGTCAGTCTGACACATTTCTCTTTATAT
>JARVGS010000760.1:16375440-16390020 GCA_031762315.1 Hypsolebias antenori | reverse complement strand
AATGCTGCATAAAAAAGCCAACGTGAGGTGTGATGACGTCACTGGGGCGGCGCCGTAAGTCCGAGTTGCCGTAAGTCAATGGCGCCGTAACTCGGGGACAACCTGTAATATATATACAAAGTTCATGACGTGATGTTGGGATTTTATTAAAACTAGGTTTGAACATGTTCTTCTTTTGACAAATTATCGTAAAAAAAGTGCATAACTATTTGACTTGTTCTTGGTCTTGTTCTACCCAGGAGGTGCTGAAGCTTGAATCGTCCATAGCGGATCTCCACAGAACTTACGAAGCAGAGGTTTATGCCAGACAAGCTCTTCTAGCTGAGCTGGAGGAACAGAAGGAGGTGCAGAAGCAGCTGGATGAGATCCTGGCCTGGGCCACAGACCTCCAGGGAGCCTGGGTGAAGGAGGGCAACGGCAACTTTCAGGAAAGTTTCCGCTTGGTGATGAAGTCTGTAAAGAAACTGCAGGAAGCTGTCAGGGAGGTTTTGGTCTGCAGCAAAAGGCTCAGCTGAACTGTGAGGCTTAATGTAAATAATAAAACATGAATTTATTACTGAAAACATTTACATGTTTGCCAAGAATATTCAGAGCATTTCTTCCTCCCATTACTTTTCTTTTGCTTCTTTCTGCACAAAAATAAGCCACATCCACCCAACTAAGCTCAGCCACTGATTTAATTTTTTACATCACATAAAATATAGTTATTTGACTTCACTGAAACACATTTAACTAAAGAGTTCACTTTCTCCAGTAAGGGGCGCTCTCGGCATGATGTGACCAAAAGTGATTGGTCCCATCCCTCCACTATGGCAGTGCAGGGTAAGAGAAAAGTATAGTGGAATTAATTAAAATGCATCAGAATTGACAAATGTCTTCAGCTTTTGTTGTTGGACTTTAATGTAGACCAAGTATCTTTGCTTCGGTTAATCGAATGAAACACGACAAAGTATACTCACTGATACTTATTTTTAATTGTCAAAACTAGTCATTTTTATTTGAGAAAGTAGGAGACAGATTAAATTAGTCATAATCTTCTTACAGGACTATTAAACATTAATAGGGGCTGAGATGGGGTAGAGGCAGGCCAGCTGACTCGGTACCCGAAAGTTCGAAGCTTGATCCCTAGCCATTCCCACAGCAAGACACCTACTGGTATTCCCTAATCGCTCCCCAGGCGCTCACATAGCTGCCCACTGCCCCACATGTCATGGTGTCTCTGAGCAAGACGCCTCATCCCCATTTGCTCCCCGGGCACTTAAATAGCTTCCCACTGCCCCACCTGGGTGCATCCCAGGTGTGATGGATTAAATGTAGAAAACTAATTTCACCGTTGTATGGGAGCATACAATGATGAGAACACATAGTACTTATACTTATATTTATTAACTTGTCACTAAAAAAACTTACAAAAAGCTGGTTTGTTTTTCTCCACCTGTGAGCTTTTTGATTTCAATAAATGGTACAAATTTGAATACAGAGTTCGTTGGACTTTATTTGACATTTATAGTGATTCTGTGTTTTAGCAGTACTTTTCATCATAAACTATTATCCCTGAAATTAGCTTTGTCTCATTTTGTTCGCTTTCTGCTACGTAAATAGCAGCACTATGAATAAACTGGCCATGCTTTGAGAGTTATTGTATACAATATGTTTAGAAGCCTTGCTAGGTGTTTTAAACTATTTCACCATTTAAGTCTTGAACTCTGAAATCCAAATGTTTTGTTTTTTGTATGTATAATTGTGACATTTAACATGAGGAAAGTGAATACATTTTTAATAAATCTGGAGTTTCTTGGACTACACAATATTTTCATTATTTTTACCTTGTGTTGGGGTTTTGTTATGTGTGACTCGGTGTTTTGTTTTGGCCTGTAGGGGGCAGTAAATTAATATTTTAACGCTTTGAATTTGAAATGCCTTCAGGTTGTGAATAAATAAGATTATTATTGTAGCAGATTCTTCAAGTAGAGTATTTTTTTTTTTAGGATTATGTTTCCAAATTTGTGGAAACCTTAATCAAGTTGGATTGTTTTAAACTCAACTTGTAAACTAGGACAATGTTGATGTTTTGTGATGAAAAAATGAAAAACTATGATTGAACTGAGCATGGTGGTCAAGGTGACTTATTAGAATGTTATACTCTGGTATTTAATGGTAGAGCTAAAAGACATGGGCATGCATTTTGAGCTCAGCTTTAAAACCCTCAGTGTCAACAAGTAGAACTACAAGAAAGTACATAAACAACAACAGATTGTGTGTAAACAGTCAACATTTGTTTAGCATTAGCATTCTGTTGTGATTGCTGAGAAATATTCAGTCCAGATGGAGAGGTGTGAAAACCACTTTGTACTTCTTACCAATTAAAAAAAAATGTATGAAGAAAAAAAAAATCAGTTGTTTCATTGCAGAAATCTAAATGTTTAGCTTAAAATTGTTGTAGAATCAATTGGCAGTTTAAGAAATCACAATAAAGTTTTACCAGTACTAATGATGAAAAAAGTTTGGGAGGTACAGCTGCTTTAGATCTGCTATTTATTGTCTTTAAATGGAGATTACAGTATTTAGTTTAATTTACCTAATCAGGTGACAGTGTTTCATTTTTACCTTATTTGATCAGATATTCTGAGTTTTGCTCACTTCCACTGAACAAAGTGCTCTGTCACCTCTCAGCCTGTGTTGCTTCTGATAAATCCACATAAACTGCACGTCTCCCAGTTATAGCCACACAGACAACAGAGCCTGGTTTGACAAAGTGAATTTACTGTTGATCATTTATTTCCTCTTGTTTTTGCATCTGGTGGGGCGTTCGTTGATTTATGATTTACAGGAGAGCACGTCTGCCTTCATCTTGCAAAACCATCTCCACTTCTCTGTCATAAAGGCAAATACCTTCATCAAGGAAATTATTACCAGAAAAATAACTACTGTACAGGTTTCACTTCTCACATCGACACGAGCTGGATCCATTCCTAATCTCCGTGTACGAAGTGCTCGCAGCTGCTCAGTTGTTTGGGTTTAACAGTTTCCAGTTTATTAAAGCTGGATAAACAATGCTGGTCTGGACTTTAGAAGGGTTTGGAGTAAAGTACAACACCTAGGCCTGTCACGATAACAAATTTTGCTGAGCGATTAATTGTCTCAGAAATTATTGTGATGTTGTTTGAAATTTGACAATAATTAGTAATATCAAATTTAAGAAGAAATGTTGGTTAATTTTTTGTGTGTAGTACTTTTTTTGACCATGGCAGTTTAAGACTGTTTGAACCGAAGGATGGATGGTGAGGGAGCAGCAGCGTGTTGCTTTAAGAAAAATGGGAGCGAGGTCCGTTAATGGACATGGGCTGTCTCTCGTTCTCGTTTTTTTGGTTCTCAACATGGTGAATGTTCGGTGTGGTTTGAGCTCTTTAGCGTAACATTTGTCACACAAAGCTTTTAATAAAAAAAAAAATCAGTAAACAAGTTCTCAGCTTCTTTTTGCAGCGAAAAGCAACTTTTTAGACGAAGGCACGGGTTTCAACTGTGAATTTTGGAGCTGTGACAAGACGGAGGTTTTTTTTTCTTGAGGTCGGCTTAGCTTAGCTTACCTTCTCAGCTAAGCTGATTTAATGATCCAAAAACACGATTTTGGATGGTTAAAACATATTTTAAAGAGGAAAGAAGAAAGGGAGGTGTCAGTGAAGAGCATCAGAGTTGAGCCTTTTGTCGTCCAGTGTCTTCAGTAGAAAGAGAAACACAAAGAAACGATAAAGCTGATAAATGAAAATGAGGTTGATAATTTTCATTTATCATGCGATTAATTGATTTATTGTTTATCGCGACAGGCCTAACATCACATCCTTTGGTCAGATGACAATAATGCAGGCATCTTAGGTTACCATTTACTAGAACGTGTTGTTGGATTTGCAACAAATTTTTAAATTTAATAAACAACAGGAAAAGTGTTATAAAAACAGCTACTAGAGCCCAAAGGAAACAAAATGCAACTTGCCTTTGCTTTAAAATTACAGCTTCGGTGTCAGTTTTAGCTTTTCCATGAAACCTAGAATACGTATTGTCTGTAACACGAAGAAACAATAAAGCTGATAAATGATAACGAGATCAATCATTTTCATTTTTCATACGATTAATTGATTGTTTATTGCGACAGGCCTAACAACACCTTCATAAAAAGTCATTAGTTTTACTTGAAAAGGGCTGATGAAAACCTATTTTTGCATTACATGACTGTTTGTGTTTCTAATATCTAAAAAAAACAAAACAAAAAAAGAACAGTCAAAACAGAATATTTATCTCTGAAACCTTCAGATAAGTTCAAATGAGGTGATGTGCTTGTATTTTAGCTTGTTTGAAAAAGTGAATCTATATTTACCCCCATGTGAGCTCATAGGTGTACCTGATGGAGTTTATGACCTTACCGATGTGTGTGTATGAGCGTGTGAATCCGAGTGTGTGTGTGACTGAAGACAGCATATGGACAGTGCCCTCCTTCCTGTTGGGAGGGGAACAGCGTGGCTCTTCTGTGAACCACAGCTCGACCTTTGACCTCTTGAGATCACACAAAGAAAAGTGAAACACAGCCACACACTCCCATACCTACACATGCATGCACAGATGTATGTCCACTCCCAGCTGGCCAGCTGTCCTCTCGGACTGAGTGTCCCACACAGAGACGCAGGGAGTGATAGTCCAGCAGGAGACCCACTCAGGAATCCACTCTGAGTTTTTTAAACCCACGTGCCACCCAGCAGGGAAACCAACACGGCAGCAGAACCTTCTTTCTTTTTTTTTTTTTTTTTTTTGAACATGTTGCTCGATGTGACGTTAATGTTTTCCTGAGCAATGCAAAAAATAAAATAATACAGGCATATTAATTTACAAAACCTGAAGGTCGACACTAAGGTCTAATTTTGTGTTTGAAGTTTCTTTCAATATTCTGGTGTGTGTTGTGTGGGTTTTGTGCAGTTTTTGTAAATCTGTTTTATCTTTCAGGCTCATCTTTGTAGACCTCTTCCCCAAAATAATTTTTATTTATAAAAAAATTCAAGACACAGGACTATACATGTATTCTAAGTGTTTTTATCAGACAAGAGCCAATGTTCAAATGATTGTCATCAATCCAGCAATAAGGCCTCAAATATCTGTCATTTGGTTCAAAACTGTTTGAAAACTAAAGTTTATAATACACAGATGTTTCCCTCATTGCCGTTCTGTGAAACACGGAAATAGCAGCATTATTCTTTGTAGATGTTGTCTGAGATGAAATTGCAGAAACTTTAAGATGTAAAACAAAATGATAGAAAAATTCACAGCGACGTCTGGTAAAGAACCAAATCTGAGTCTGAACCTGAAGAAGACGATGAGTGTGTACTGATGTTCCCCAGCTAAAAGGAAGAAACAACAAATCCTTCAGGACAAAGATCATTTCAAGCACAGATTTTGAGATTTTTGTTGCTGCTGAAGATTGACAGACTGCACTTCCTTTATTTTTAAAGTTTGTTTTTTTATTTTAAAACTATTCCTTTTGAGAACTATTTGTTGTTAAAAAAAAAAATAACAGCAACACTTTTTGTCCAGTACGCATAATGCTCCACAGAATACAGTACATGCAAAATTTGAGCAGATTAAGCTATATTACAGCATAAATTACAGTATATTACAGAATAAACACACAGTTTGACAATGAGTGGATTTACTGTGAAAAAAATTAGACTACATTTATTTTTAAAGCTGCTACTGAAATTATTGTACATTTGTAGTAGGATGGAGTCTTGTGTCTAGTATATACACATGAGGTACCAAAGTCTCATTTGGTCTGTTCATTTTGTTTTTCTGTATCAACGCCACAAATACTTAAAAGTCCAAAAGGCAGAATATAAATTTAAAAACAATACAGTGCCTTGCAAAAGCATGTATCTTTTTTGGTCATTTTCATTATTTTATCATCTTACAACCTGGAGTTTAATTGAATTTTAATTGGATCAGTAATTCTACAAAAGCTTCAATCTCTGAGAATAAATCCCTCAGCGGGGTCACTTTTTCATTTTTTCCCCCTAAATGTGGAAGAAGAGGCTGTGGTCAGACGAGACCAAATTAAAACATTGAGTCCACCGAGAACAACGCCATAACTGAGGCTGATCGACCACCTGCTGGGAACACCATCTCTGCAGTGAAGCACGGTGGTGGCAGCATCATGCTGTGGGCACATTTTTCATCAGCAGAAACTGGGAAACTGGTCAAAGGTGAAGGAAAGATGGATAATACAGAGAAGTTCTTGAGAGGAACCTGTTGAACTCTTCCAGAGATTTGTGTTTGGGACAGACCTTCATCTTCCAGCAGGACAATGACTCTAAACCAGGTGTGTCCAGTTCTGGTCCTCGAGGGCTATTATCCTGCATGTTTAGATGTTTCTCCACTCCATCACACCTGATTTGAATCAACGGGTGATTAACAGGCTTTTGTTGAACACAAGGAGTCAATTAAACCATTTTATCAAGTAAAATGTGCAGGATAGAGGCCCTCAAGGACCAAGATTAAACACTTCTGCTCTAAAAACTGCTGTGGCAACACTCCAGTGTTTTAAGGAGAACCAGCTAAATTTCTTGGAATGGTCCAGTCAAAGCCCAGACCTCAATCTAACCAAGAATCTCTCATTTGATTTGAAGACAACTGAACACAAGCAGCTCCCGTCCAAAGTGAAGGAAGAGTCCTAAAGAATGGACAAAAAAATTCCCGTTGTTGGACGGACCACCCTCATGAAGATGAACCTGAAGAGATTTTATTTTATTTTATTTATAAATGTATTAATTTTAAAATACAATACCAAACAATCCCATAAATGATACAAATACAAAATATAAAATGAAAGGTAGAAGAAGGAAGAAAAAAAAATCTTATTATATCTGCCCCTTTTTTCAAACTATCAGTTCAAACAATAATTATCTACAAGTAACTTAATCTGTTGCAAAAGGTGTCTCCAAAGTGTTGAGTTTGAAGCTGAATACATATGAACACAATCTTTTCCCCGTTTAACTTCACTATTCTGTATTTATCTCATAAATTGCAATTCTCACCTTAGTGTCAGTGCATGCTTTAACTTTTGTGTTCAGGTAAGTTTTTATTTTGGTTTAGTCCAACAACTTGCCTATAGGTTACTTTTGGCACTGGTGATGGGCACCACCAGCTCCTGAGCGCTCAGCACGTACAGAAAATGCAGAGTGGCTAAAGTCTTGCAACACCTGCAGCCTTCTGACTTCCAGATGTTCTGAATACTGTCTCGCCCCATCGGTAAAGAGTGACGAGATGAACAGAGGTGTATCCTAAAAGCATCTGCAGTGAATACCTGCAACAACCTGAGGACAAAAGACAATAAAAAGAAGAGCAGCAAGAAGAACAGAGAGGGAGAAAAGATAAGAGTGAGGTGAGAGGAGAGGGACGGAGAAGAAAGGAGGTGAGGAGGAGCAAAGCACAGCTGTCAGGTGTCAAGAGTCACAAAGGACCATCTGTCCATCGAGTGCCACACACACACACACACACACACACACACACACACACACACACACACACACACACACACACACACACACACACACACTTACACTTAAACTTGTTTCCTGCAGACAACAAGCTTCACACAGGCTGCTGTCTCTCATGTTTGATTTTTTTTCTATCGATTTCATAAAAATAACAATAAAAACAGCTTGTGTGGCTCAATGTTACCCGTCCGTTTGTGCTTTAAGTTCACATCTTCTACGATTTGTATCTTTCAGGTCCCCACCCTGACAGAGTCCCTCCCTCAGAGAGCGAGGAGAGGCCATCAGGATGTCTGAGCAGGTAAACCTGGACTGTTTTGACTGTGTGTGTGCGGTGCGTTGCTCCTCTTCCGAATTCAAGTGCCTCTGCTGGAAAGACACACACTGGGTTGACCCCTGACCCCTCACCTCATGCAATCTCTCTCTGGGGACTTTTTAAGAGTGCGAGGAGCTCTGGGACGACACATGTTAAATACTTCACACATGCAGCAGCCACACTTGTTTGGGTTGTGAGATCGACGCGATCGTCGCATGTGGACACGTGAACACACGTTTCAGTGACAGCCTTCACGTTGTCTTTTCCCACAAGAACTCCGGTTGCAAATATTTGTGTTCGGACTCAAAAGCGTGAAGGAAACCCAGTGACAATTGGTTTAGGCTGTTGATTTATGGAGCTGCAGGTACAGAACTTTGCTGAATGCATTGTTGTTCTTTCCCAGCGGGAGGCCGACGTTATGGACCAGGACACATTCACAGTCCCACTGTTTAAAGCATTAAGACCAGACCACCTCTGAACAATCCCACAGACAGATTCCAATGTGTTCACAGTGTGTGGGTCCGTGCAGGTATTCACACCTGTTTTCAAAGCTTTGATCAAATTAGAAAAATGTTATATGAATGTAAGTCTTGCTTTGTGGATTTAAACAGTTTGTTTTTTTAGCATTAGGCCAATACCTTCAGAACACACATGCTTTGCTCGCCCACTTTTTGTTTTCTGCATTTCAAACTGTTAACAACTGGAACAAATAGCACTCGTGCCCAGTTTGACAGCAGCTGCACAGCCACAAAACAAGAAATCATAAAGCAAAGACAGAAAAAATAGTTTACTGTTTACATGCACGCCAAACTGTGAAGGAAAAAAAAAGTAAATTTTGTGATTATTCAACACTTTTACACTGCAGCACGTGAGTTATGCATTTTTCAATAATCTGCTAGTGGGGCGGGCGCTATATGTGAAAAAGGGCTGAGATCTTTAATAGTCTTTTTAACCACTTTGCAAAGCTTCATTGTGCAAATGCCACAGCAATGAAAAATTGATGCAAGAGATCCTGATTCAGATCTTGGATCAACACTCATTCATATTCTGATTCTGGAGGGTACATCACCAATAAAAGCGAGATTCTTCTTATTTTCTTCACCTGAAAGAAACGTTATCAAGAACCAGTGAGTTTGAAAGGCTGCCACGTTGTTGAGCATCACTACAGCTTCAAACAAGAGAAGCAGAAGCAGGAGTGACAGGAAATCCTCCTTCGTGGCACGAGTCCTCATGGGCATCTTCTGGAAACGAGCACTTTCAGGATGTTGACACAGCTAAGAGGCATCTGGCTCTTATCAGGAGTGTGAATAATGTTGCTTGTGTCACTGAGCTTTTCACTAAAAGTCTGCAACCTGTGCTGAGAAGGCTGAACCACTTTGCCACCAGGCTTGAAGAAACACCGTACTAGTTCAAGGTTCAAGGTTCAAGGTTTTTTATTTGTCATTCCACCATGATGCATACAAGGTCCCAGTTACATCCAACAAAAGTATTAAAATGTAAAAGAAAAACAGTAAGATCCAAGATATGAACTAAGAAAAACACTAATGCAAATACATTAAACACTAGCAGAATAAAATAGCATAAAAATAATATGCCCAACAGCAGCACACACATGAGTCTGTGTGAGCAGATGAGTACAAATGAACACAGCAACATGATATAGATCAGCAGTAACATGAAATGGATCAGCAGCAGCATGATGTGATTTTTCACAGTGATTATTCTGGTTAGAGATTCATGAGGCTAACAGCCTCAGGGTAGAAGCTGTTCCTCAGTCATGTTGTACACTTAATGCTCCTTAACCTCCTTCCTGGGGGAGCGGGGCAAACAGTGTGTGTGCTGGGTGAGTGGGGTCCTTCATGATACAGGTGGCCCTCTTCCTGCATCTGGAGGGGTAGTTGTCTGTGATGGTGGGGAGGCTGACTCCAACAGACTTCTGTGCAGCCTTCACCACTGCCTTCCTTTCATAAAGCCGCTTTATGTAAAATGTGAGAATCTAGACGTGAATTCTTTTGTTAGTAATAAAAAATGTACAGCCAGCAGAGACCTCTGAACACATCAAATCAGAGATTTGTCACTGATTCAAAGATTTTGATCTCAGGAATAGCGGAACACGTTCATTTCTGATAATAAACAGGAGTTTCTAAACAGTTTTTACCAGGTTTTTTTCATTATTATTATTATTATTTTTTTTTAAGAAAAGCGGGCATGTCAGTACAGCTACAGTGGTAGGACCTCTCACAGCATTGATTAAAGTCAGATGGTATTTTTCAGTCAGGAGAGTCAGTGCTCCAAAGCAAACAGCTTCGGTCCTGCAGCAGCTTTAATGGTGGTTTGAAGCTGTAGCATGTAGTTGTAGCATGTAGTTATAACAATCAGAATCATTATTCTGTTTAGGCATCAACTATTCGAAATAAAACAAAGTGCCTGGGTGATGCTATGCTAAACAATCCTAAAAATACATTAAAAAACAAACAGCTGCGAACCAGACTCACCATTTTTCCGCTCAGGTTCTTGACATTGAACTACGAACTTTGCAGAAAAACTTTGCCTGTTTGTTCATTTTCCATCAATAAAGTCCAAACATGCATTTAGTTTTGTAGAATTTTCAAGTTCAAAGAGTTTAGTCAAATAAGCCTCAATGTTTCTGCCTCCCTGAAGGGCTGATTAAAATCAAATGGGACACAGCACTTTGATAAGGTCAAATCACAACGTTTAAAATTCTCCTCTAAGCATCATGCTGTACACTGGAAACTGCATTTCTGAACTGTATTTCTGATTAATTATATGTTCTGAACAGAGTTACACAAAGTAAGGTCAACATCATGTAAAATGAGACGAGTTTTAAGATGAAGCAGTGTGGAAGCAAAGAGATTTAGATCAAAAAATAGTCAGTAAATTAGGAAAACTGGTGTGTGACTGATAAACAGACACATTTGATTTCAAATATGAGCTAATAAATCTGGACAAACAACATTTGTTGTTTAAAGAAAAGCATCGGATAAACAGAACGATGCAACACTTGAAATCTGTTTTTCGTGGCAGCATTGTCGTACAAATCCCAGTCTTTTTTTTTGTTTCAAACCTGCTTCAATCTCTCTGTGCTCCTCACTCCCACTGTCTCTCCTTCCTTCCCCGTCCAGCAGACAGAGGGCGGATGCTGGCAAACACTTCCTCACTCCACAAAGTCACTTCCTGGCTCTGGAAATCCATTTCCTGTTTGCAGATACTACAAGAGCACTGGAAGCAGTCCTCTGGAATGTTTGTGCCACACACACACACACTCATAGTTTATATCTTCCTGTTAGCTATAAATGCTAAAACAAGAAAAATCTGTTAATAAAAGAAAAGAGGAGGGAAGAAGGGAAGATAAGAAATGCAGGAGTGAAAAAGGAAAAGTTCTTGGCAGGAAACAGGCATGGTTTCCTGAGATGTTAATGCCACGAGCCTGTACAGGGACTAATCAGTAGCACTGTTATCTGAACTCACAGGGGGGAAGTGTTTATATTTGTCTAAAAGGCTGGACCACCATGCAGGGCTGAAAATGACACAAAGGCACAATCGATCAGCCCAGACGCCCCTTTTGACAGACATCAACACACCCGTCGACCTCCAGATGTGCTCTGTCTTAAACTATTTATTTATTTATTTATTTATTTATTTATTTATTTATTTATTTATTTATTTATTTATTTATTTATGACTTCATTCATTTACAGTTTAAAATAAATATGTCCAGGTCTCTCTTGTAAATGAGTCCTCGAGGCTCATTGAGATTAACCTGCCTAAATAACGTTTGAATGAATGTCACATGACATAAACAAACGTTCTGAATGTAAAGGAGTAGTTTGAGGGAAAAAAAAATCTTATATATCCCTTCTCCCAAAAGTCAATCTACTACACCACAAGCAACCACGTTTCAATCAATCAACCATCCATATAGACCCAACTTTGAACACAAAACAGGCAACGTGTACATATAAAGAAAACAAACAAACAAATAAACAAAAACATTTGTTATGATACAGCACTGTGAATCAATATGCTTCATTGTACCTTGAAAGAAAATTACATTTTCTTATTTTCTTAAATATATCTACTCTCTTTAGTTTAGTCAGACAGACTGTTCCACAGATTTGTTCCATGAACAGAAATGCAACGTTCCATTTGTTTAGTTCTGACTTTGTTTTTTTTTTTTTTTTTTTAAAATCTCTGATCCTCTCAAATTATAAGGCTGTCTCTTTTAATAATTTTTATTGATTTATTTATTTTTTTGCAAATGCACTGGTAACATACTGTTATGTATTTTACACATAACTTGCAGACCTTGACCTCATTTTATTGCGAGGTCAACGTCTCTGTTTGGTTTCTGACTGTTCCACAACAAGCACTTTCTCAGCTTATTAAATTTCATTTGAAAGTTCATGATTAATCTGTTCCATTTTTTCCCCCTAATCTGCTTCTTTTTAAACTTCCTTCGTCGTACCAAAAATTATGCATTTCAAGGTTTGAGTCCAAACTTGTCTGAATCACACAGTTGGGCAGGAAACTGATTCCTGCAGGGAAACCTGACTCTGTGTGTCATTGTTGGGATTAGAGGTGAGGTGCAAATTTGTCGTGTGTCTTAGTTTTGACCTTATCTGTGCTTAAAGCTGGTTGGACCAAATGAAGCTTTTCAAGCCTGGACATTGCACTTTACTTTCTGTTTTTTTCATTTATATTTGGTACAAAAGGCACTTGAAACACATTTTGTAGATATATTAATCATATTTATGTCAAGCTGTGATGATTGGAGTTTATATTTACACTCTGACACCACAGTGAAATTAAAATCAATCAGGTGTTGCTTCAACAAACACACTGACTATATCGTGTCAGCACGTCTCTTTCTTCTTTATGCATCATGGATGTTTTATTATAAGGTCAACTTCTCTGTTTGGTTTCTGGCTGCTCCACAACAAGCACTTTCTCTTCATAGGTGACAGGGTGACTTAGGAAATGGACGAGGAAATTCCAGAAACTGTCCTACATTAGAGGCACTACAGTGTTTATATGTCAAACTATAGTCTTTACTGTGCTATAAAAAATATACATACATGATATTTTGTACATTCATTATTGATTTAGTATGTGCAATTTTGTACACATTTTCAGTCTAAGCACCTTTATTTATTTTATCGTGCTATTTTTAGTGTTGCAAAGGCTCTCTTGTAAATCTTAGTCCTTTTACTGGGCAGCTGTGGCTGAGTGGTTAGAGCAGTCGTTCTCCATTGCAAGAGATCTTGGTCCTTTTACTCCTGGAACTATATATTTTTTTATCCTAATGGTTATTCTCATTCTTTTGTGCAGAAAACCTCTGTAGGATCACCTGGATCATGCTGTTAGGTGAGTAACTATAAGAAAGTGGAGAGACGTTTTACAAACATGACTTATCACTGTGGTGATATTGAGCCCCTTATGTTAACAATGAACTGAACAATACTTTCATCAAACTTTGTTCAGTATAATCATAAATATGCCTTGAATTAGGGTATAAAGGATCTATTATTTCACATATATTCTTAAACATGTCCTCAGGGTTTATCTACCTCTGAAAGCTACATTTCTGTTGTTGAAAGTACACGTTAGCATGCAAATTTCAATGTTGGCTTTTGTAAAAATGATTTTTTTTTCTAAATTACACTGATGAAGAAACCTGTGGACCTGTAGACCAGTGGATCACAAAGTCTGGATCAGAGCTTCGCTGTGCATTGGGCGGTTTTAAAATGATACCGACATCAAGTGTAAATTATTAAATTAGCTAAAACATCAGCGACAATGAAACGCTGGATCTTTTTTGCCACAACTAATACAGAAAACACAAAGCAACAACATAAGAATAATAAAATAAAACAAAACAGATTTAAATAGTAATAAACTACATAAGAGTAGAACATCTGTTATTGTTGTTTGTCTGGTCATTTTGTTCCTGTTCAAATGGTATTTCCTTTCATTCATCAGAAGCCAAAATGCTTTCTGAAACTCTACTTTAAATCATACCAAATTAAATTATTATTTATGCTAAAATCATCCCTTTAGGTGACCAAATGAAGGATTTCATCAAGTGGAACATGCTGCAGACAGAGATGGCTGCAGTTTTTTTCCTTATAAATTACTGCTGTCAGAAAAAAAAAAAAAAACATTTTTATTTAACTCATTTTAAATTATTTTTTTACATACATTGTCCTACTTTGTGCTAAAAGGATACTGCACATATTTTAAAATGAGTTTGTGTGGCAAGGCTATGAGCAACTAATATCTTACCTGTTCCAGATAGCGCTAAAAACAACTTGAGTTTGGAGAAGCAGAGTTTAATTCGTGACAAACTAACAAGCTAATGGCTAGTCTGAGTGGAAATAAAAACTAAAGTGACTTGCTGCCATCTTAAAACTCAAATCTAAAAAATATCATAGAGGTTTATTCAAAAGCTCAACTTTAATTGAGTCGGCAGCAGCTAACTGTGGCATTTCCAATTCAGGTTGGGACACTAGCAGCAAGAGTTTCACATATTTTCTGACAGAATAACTATGAAATGCAATATTGATATGGATTTGTATACAAAGTATATATGTATACATATATATATGGTGTGTGTGTGGGGGGGTGTTCAACATGAGGGAAGAGGCGCCTTTAGCTTTTTAGCTAGAGTGTCTGTATTGTGTGCTGTTAGCTTAGCTCAACATTTGAGTTGTG
>JARVGS010000760.1:16358654-16369608 GCA_031762315.1 Hypsolebias antenori | reverse complement strand
CTTTCAGCTAGAGTAATTTTGTGCTCGGGTGTGTGTGTGTGTGTGTGTGTGTGTGTGTGTGTGTGTGTGTGTGTGTATGTGTGTGTTTGTGCACATATACAACAGGTGACCGATATACAGACAAAAAGGAGGGTCAGTCCCCAAGTATGAGCTTTTTTTTTTTTTTTTTACCCCTTTCTCTTGTTACCATCTTCAACACAATCTCCTCTGGCCTCACTTTCTTTTTACACACACCCACGCTCACACATGCACACTAGCAGCCACTACTATGTTTACACACAGCAACACACTGACACACACACACACACCTAAATTTTCTAAAAAGATCTGCAACAGGAGAGGAGAGAAGAGTGGAGTGCATGAATGGACAGATTAATCAGATTATAGCAGAGACACACTTAAACAGGCTGTTCTCTGGATTAGCTATGGTCCTGCCTACGCCCTGTCACAATGAAAAGTGCATGAGAAGAGACTGGGGGGACAGGGTGTTCCTCAAAGCTCATATTTAGAGTTTGTAAATATTTCCAAATGTATTACCGTTGTTCGACTTGAGCTATATTTGTTGCGGTGGCAACAGAGGCTCTAAATCTGACACCAGTGACGATGCGGCTTGAATAATTCACATCTGCATTAAAAGATAAGATGGAAAAACAGAAGCAAGTCTGCCTGAGTATGATCACGACTGTGTAAGTTGTACACATTTGATCATGAAGAAGCTTCAGTTCCCCCCTCAGAAGATCGAAGCGCTCTGGTCTTTATATGCAGCAGAGCAGCATATGGCAGCCAGTGACCAGGGCTTTGTCTGACTATTGACACCAGAGAGATGCTGAGAGGGAGGACGCGAGTGTGTGCAACTGTTCGGGGGCCGGAGGACAGCCTAGCGACAACAAAGGACCAGCTTTAAGCCTGTCTCCTGTGATTTTCCAACTCAGCGAAAAACTATTGTGACACTGAAAAAAAGTTAAGTTAAAAAGCTTAGCATGGTATGTGCTAACAACTGCCTGCTGCTTGTGTAATACAAGCAAATACTTTTTGAGCAGCGACAGTCGCAGTCTTTGGAAGGGCAACCGTCACTGTGTCTACAGCCTTTGGGCAGGGCGCTGCTTTGATATATTCATCCCTAAAGCCTGTTGAGATGCAAACAGATACTTTAGTTGCACAGAGTTGTAATCTACACCTACAAGTAATGCACTCAAAATCTGTTTTTACAAAGTATTTTAATGTGTTAAAAAAATACCAAGGATAACACATCTTAACAGATATCAAATAGTATTTTAACATCAACAAGGTGATTCATAAAGAGAGACTCATTTACACTAGATCAGGGGTCTGCAATCTGCGGCTCTGGGGTCACCTGCAGCTCTTTAGTCTCTCTTCTGCCCTTTGAAGCTTTGACCAAAACTAACATGAAACTGTATTTTTTTCTTTATACCCACAACAGAAAATGCGAGTTTTAGCTGTATTTTTTTTGTGTGTGTAAATTTTCTGTAAATTTGTAAAAGATACCACTAATACAAGGAACGAAACATGCTGATTACATCTAGCTAACCTCCAGACTTATAGTGGGATCTTTCGCTCAAAAAATTAATTTAAAAAATGAAGAATTTGTCCAGTAACATGCCAAATTTTTCTGCATAGTTTAAATTTCAAAGTGGTATATTTAATTTTAAGTCAGAAAAAAAAAACAGATTCACATAAGCCTGCAGAGACTTGGTTGTTTCCTTACTTTTGGTCTTTCCTTTTACCATAAATGTAAACTTATCAATACATTTAAATATTCATTAAATATTTTTAGTTTTATAACGTCACCCAAACTGGCCAGAAAAGCCCTCCTCCAAATGACCTCTAAGTGGCCCATGGGCCACCAGTTGATAAGCAGGTTTTGTGGCTCCAGGCACATTGTATTTAGTGAGCGAAGTGGCAGAAATGGCTCGTTTGATCAAAAAGATTGCAGACTCCTGCACTAGATGATCAGCCTGAGGATCATGGATCGCTCAGGTCCTATTTTAGGTCTTTGATGAAGTTATTTCCCAGATTTTTTTAAAATACACAACTTTCAGATACTGTTCAGTGGCCGCATACAGTTTTATAGGCCTGACACATCGTTTGTTCTGCAATCATATTTTATTATTTTGAAGCGCACGCTGCACAGTATGATGTCATGATCATTTACAAGGACTGCACAGAGAATGTCTTTACTGGAAGCAAAATAAAAAAGGGGAGCTGATTTAAAACTTTGGCAAAGTAGTGTCAAGGACACGTGTCAAGTCCCCCAAGTGGTTTGTTCACACTGTCATGAAATTAGGTTGAAAAGAAACGAAAGAAAAAAATAAAGCCTATAAGCCCCATTTGTTTTGGCAAAGACCTGCGGGAGGATTTACCGTAGCAGACTTTGGAGTGGTGGTGCAATGTTTTATCATGCAGTGACACCTGTATGAATATGAGATGCAGGGAAGTGTCATAAGACAAACCTTTACTGTGTTCTCTCTACAAAACTCAGCAAATAACCTGAGCAAGATGGAAAAACTGTGGAACAAAGTCCTGTACTGCAGCTGTTATTAGTAAAGGTGTATCAAGCGTGCTTTGATGTTGGTAGTACAGCCTCAGAAATTAGAAAATAGACTTGAATAAATACTGTACATTGTAGAAATAAGCAACACACTTTTACGTTTGTGCTGCAACAGACAGTGTTCAGCCAAAAATACCAGCAACAATTTATACCTCATGCAAAAATGTAGAGGTGTAATACGTTTTGTTCTTTCACACCAGTATGACATTTTTGAGAAAGAGTTGTTTTATAAGCCTGACAAGCAATAAAAATATGAGCTCCTGTTTTATAGGACGGCTGTGGCTAGAGCAGTCGTCCTCCATTGTAAAAGTTGGGGGTTCAATTACCCCAGCGGTCACATGCTGAAGTGTCCCTGGGCAAGACACTGAACCCCTCACTGCCTCCTATGTGTGTCCCATCCAGTGGTGTCATCAATGCGATACGCGGTTATATGGAGTATACACACTAGAAAAGCTTAAGAATTTCAGATACCCACTTAAAAGTGCCCAATGATGCATGACGCGGCACATGTCATTGACATGTTAGACGGCAGTTAAATGCTTCCATAACAATCTATCGGCATGCAGCGCTTGTTTATTGCATTCACTTATCCAGCGAATTATTGAATAATTAATACCTCTGTACTTACTACTTAATACTTGAACATGTTTTGCTTTGATACTGTTTTATAAATTCTACAACATTTTTAATTCAAAGCCAACTGTTGTACAAAGTTTGCTGTACCTTTATTCGAATAAGCATCAGAGAAATTTGGAAATGTTCAGTATGCTTAAAAATCAAAATAAATGGACGATTACATTGCACTAACCAGTGTACTTTGGTTTCTAAGCACAGTATACGGACCGACCGTGGTAAAGGTAGTTTTACGTTGGCCATTCGTGCTCCGTGGCTTCAACTGTGTCCAACGTAAAACTAACTTTACCACAGTATACCCACTACAAAAATGTAGACTACACCACTGGTCCCATCGGTGTATGAATGTAATAAAACACTGATTATTCTTTGTATAGATCTAGTAGAGTGCTGTGTGAATGGATAAATGAGGGCACAAATTGTAGTGTAAAGTGTATCGTACTAACTACAGAACACTTAAAATAAGACCAGACCACCCATTTATCACTGGCTTAATCACACCTTTTAAACAAAGTCGCTGTGAGATTTTCATATCGGCGTCAATGGAAAATGGAAAGGTTTCGTCGCCAGAGCTCTGCGTAAGTCTGTGCAAAAATTCAAAATGTATCAGCCTATTTGCCTGCTGAATACCTCAGACCAGTAACAGTTACTGCCAAACACCCATCATGCAGACTTGTATGTGTGTATGTGTGTGCGTGAAGTGTAATAGTGTACTGGAATTTAAACTCCTAATACAGTTTATCCTTTCTAATCGGTGTAAACTTCTGATCATCTGTCATCCAATTTCTCTGTCTAGCTTGAGTGTGTTTATATAAGAATGCAAGCCAGATGAGGTTCTTTGATGACTGCTTCCATGCTCTCAGTAGTCGCTAAATAACCACCCCACCACCACCACTACACCACATACACACACATCCATGCAAAGCATAGTCAAGCAGGGGCAACCGGGACTAAATCCAGACTGGTGGTTTCTTTCTCCATCTATAAATACCCCTCTGCTTAAACAAGATCACACACATGAACTCACACTGAAATAAAGAGGCTCACAGAAAAAAAGATTCATTCTCAAACACATTGGGGCACAGACAGACACACACTTAAACTCACACACTCAAACACATGCAGAAATGACTCTGGCCTCAGAGGAGGCTTGCTAAGCGGTCTATGATTATGGGGTGTGTCTTTGTCTCATTTAGTGGTTCCACAAGGAGACAGTCTTCTGCTGTGTCAGACAGATACACACACACACACACACACACACACACACACACACACACACACACACACACACACACACACACACACACACACACATATATATGCAAACACCACTCATATAATCATTTTCTAACAACAAATCTCTGTTTAAATTTGTTTGACAGCTTTTTAGAGTTGTGAATATAAATAAATGCAGTTTTTTTTCTTCATAAAAACCCGTCTATTCTGTCCCCATGTTCAAAATGTGTAAACAAAATAAACAGCAAAAAGTGGTAATTTTCAGCTTTTATTTTGGAAAAATATTATTTTCCCAGTAATAAAAATGACAGGCTTTGTACACACAACTTTTCTCTTAAATACAACACAGTCACAGTGGTCTCAAGTGCCTAACACACACATGCTCGCATACATACATCATCTGCCAAATTAAAAACAATCAAACTTAAATTATTACAGACTTGACAAAAACAGTACAATAAAACGGAGCACAAATAATTACATAATTAAATTAAAAGAATAACTCTTTCTTTAGATAACAAATAAAATAACAAAAGACCTTAACCAAGGGATAGCAGGGTGGTGTCGAACTGGCTAATTGTGGAAGACTGCAGGAGCGGGCAGCGCATACATCAACACCAAACATACGCATTGTACACACACATTCACACAAACACACACACACCTCTATAGTGCAATGAGGTCTTGGCAGTTAAGACTTTTGAGCTCGTCCTTGTTGGTTAAACACCAGCATCATTAGGAAGTCGGAAAAAATTACAAACTCAGTTTTGAAGCAAAACCACATTAACGGACTGAAATGTTTCCAGTTTGATTTCAGTAAAACATTCAAATTAACAGATTATTTAAAATAAAAAAAATCCCATTTCTGTTTTGTGTGACTTTTTAAAAAATTGGCGTTCTAATGCTGAACGTGTTTCTTAGGATGCTCTGCCCAAAACATTGCCCTGTCTATCAAAACTCTTGGGGTTCAGAGGCCACTATGGCCCAACAGAATCCATGTTGGATCAATCTGCAGTCACTACTGGAGTTTTCAGTTCTTTGCTTCCTGCTGAGAACCAGCTCAGCCAACTCTGTCAGTGCTGTAGAGTTAAAGGTGTTCAGCTGCTGTATTATAATTGTTAGTAGTCTTGTAAGGAACATTTGTTGAGTAATTTGGCGTGGGACTTCGTTGTGTCGCTACAGCTCCACTCTCTACTCCGCAGCACTGCGCAGAACATAATATGTTTGAAATCCATGACAGATTTTACACAGCATTGTAAACCCACAGCACATAGTACTACAGCAGTACTTTAAGGGTTTTCAGTACACTAAAGGTACTACACTGTTCATTCAGTTGGCACGCCACCATCCACAACAATGTCATCGGTCAACATCCAAGTCGTAGCTCCGCTGCTTATCAGGAGAGAACACTTCATCCTGTTATGAGCTGTAAATCTTCCAGAGCTTCAAGGAGACATTAAATGAGCTCTTCATCAGTTCTCCAGCAGTCTTTGACTGTATGAGTTCTCAGTCAGTGCTGGCTCTGTACAATGACTGTGCAAGAGCTTGCACTTTGTTACCGTGCTCCATCCATAGCACCAAGTGATCAATAGACCTACATCAAAGGTCAAAAGTACTCAGAATTGACCGGTAGTATTAATGTAGTCCTCAGTCATCACTGAGCAGGCACTGACTCTGCAGTGACTCTTCAGCAATTTGGCTCAAGGTCCTCTGGGAACTCCCAGGGAAGAGCAGCAAACAGCAGGAGTAAAACCTCCCAGAAACAAACTGAGCTCTACTGCTCAGGGTTGGTGTGTGTGGACCGCCATCAGCCACGAGAAACTGCCATCATACCTGTAAGGCCAAACAAACAAACAAAATCAAAAAAGTTATGTTTAAAAATATTATTTTACAAATGCTAACTGAAGTTCATGTTTCATTGAGCAGGTAAATCTGTGCGTACTCACCTCTGTGGCGATGATGCATTCATCTTTCTGGTCTGAAATGACGTACACAGACTGGTATTTGGTGTCAGTGGTACACGGGTACCGGGTGTCATTTGGACTGTGGTATTCACCATCAGTGCTTGACTGAAATTGAACTTCACAATTTGGCTGGTACTGAGAATCACAAGCTGCTGGAGTGTTTATCTCAGTGGAGGACTGATACTTTGCTTCGCTGCAGCTTAGTGACTCTGCTAACGGCTTTTGTTCTGATGCATCACTGTAGAATAAAAAATAAAAAAGAAATCAGAAATCCTACCCTTCACATAACACATGCTTATAATTTATTGTGGGTGATCTATAAGTATTTATTTTGTTTACGTTTAACTATGCATTGTGCAAAATGTATTAATAAATTTAGCCTTTTTTAGATCTGTGTACCTGTTTTGTCTCTTTCTGAACCCTTCTTCTGCATTGGACTCATCCAGTACTTCACATTTGGCCTCCAACTCATGATGCTCCTCTTCTGTACATGGGGATAACTCCTCAGGCCGGAGCTCATGAACTAGGTTGTACTCAACACTGGAATAACGAGACTTAAAGCCATTCTTTTCTGATCCGTTGAGGCTGGCAATTCCACTCAGACCACCAAGTGACCCAGTTAGTTCTGAATGGTAATCGGCCTTTTTGTTGGTGTTTTTAATTGACGTCGTCATCATACTACCAAGGTCTTTGTCATTTCTGAGACAGTTGTTGGTTGTAAGGTTATTCATAGTTTCTTGGCTGTCGCTGTGAACACTTTCGCTGTGGTGACTGTGTCGGTCTTGCAGTTTCACTCGAACATAGACAACCAGCACCGAGCAGCTGATCAAAATCACAAGTGCAAGGAAGACGCCAGCACAGACAGCGGTCCAAGGAAATCCGTTGTCATCATCTTGGTTGTCTTCAGCATTGTCATTTTCTAATGACATAAATCGTCGATCTGGTCCATCCACAACTGGTTGAGAACCCCGGGGGATCTCTGGTAAGAGGAACTGGCAGTTATGACCTCCATAGCCAGGCACACAGGCGCATATGTAGCGGCTGCCACGTTCGTGACAAGTGGCGCCATTGTGACAGGGATTGTGGTGGCAGCGAGAGATGGGGGTACTGCAGTTTTTGCCAGTGTAACCTGGAAGAAAGTGGAGTTTTAGAGTCTCAAAAGCTAATGCAGAGCCATATAAAGCAAGGGTAAATCATATTTTGAGAGGTGTCATACCTGGGGGACAAGTACATGTGTAGCCATTCCCTTCCTCCTGACACGTCCCACCATTGTGACAAGGGAAGAACTGACAGTATCTATAAAAACCACCGGTGACCTCACAGTTAGGACCGGAAAATCCTTCATCGCACTCACAGAGGTAGGAGTTCACCAGATCAACACACTCTGCTCCTGCATGGAGAGTCAGTGTTGAGATAAAGCCACAAAATTAGTATCACTGTGCTTTTAACTCTAGGTTTAAGTTTAATTGTAAGCATACTAACAAACACACAAGATGATGTACCATTCAAACATGGATTTGAAGTGCAGTGGTCAATTTTCTTCTCACAATTGAAACCAGCATATCCCGTTGTGCATTGGCAAAAGTAGCCACCTTCAGGGTTATCCAGGCAACGTCCACTGTTGAGACAAGGCCCATCTGCACATGTATTGGCACTTAACTCACAGTTGTTGCCATAGAAACCAGGTGGGCAGGTGCACTTGTAGCCATTGTTGCCATCCTGTGTTGATAACAGTACAAACAGCAGTTCATACAAGCTTGTTCCCATGGTTCTACTTAAAACCACTCTTTGCTTGAAGTGAGACTCACAATGCAGCTTCCTCCATTGCGACATGGATTTCCAGAACATTCGTTGACTTGGATTTCACAATTGGCACCTGTGTATCCAGGTGGGCAGGAGCAAGTATAACTCCCCTGGCCAGTGTTAGTGCAGGTGGCTCCATTAAGACAGGGCTTATGATGGGTGCAGTAGTTCAGATCTGGGACAACAACATTAATGAACAAAATAGCTTCAACATGAAACAAAGACCACAACCTAAAAGAGTACAATCGTGCAGTAAATCCAAGTAAAAATCTCACCTTGGTTGCAGAAGAGGCCTCCCCACCCCTCCTGACAGTTGCACTGCCAAGGCTGTTGGCAGGTGCCATGCAGGCAGCCTGGGTAACGAATGCAGTCATCACAGTAACGCCCACTGAAGCCCACACGACACCTGGGAACATGACATTCGGTTAAGAAGAGAAACAAGGGAAAGTTAAACTGTAGAGGACTGAGTTACATTTATTTATGGAACTAAAGACCCATTAAAGTAACTTCTTTGGACTTACTTGCACTCTCCTGGTTTATCACAAAAGCCATGCTCTTCATCACATCCAGGAAGGCAGATTGCTGTGAAGAAACAAACAAACTTTAGACAAAGCATAGAATATTCATAAGGTTTGTAGTCCACCAGTTTCCATAGACTTTTAAACTGCTGTATGAACTCTCAAACATTTGTCTTTTATGGGTGTTTCTGAAGGCCTTCCTGTCCGCGCTTTCTTTTTCTATATTTTGTTTGTCCAAAAATAATGAGCGTTATCAGACTATTCTTGGCCATCTGAAATCTTGTTTCCTCAATGCTGTAAATGTTGACTTTCAGGTTAAAAAGTCAGACTTTGGCAGTGTTGGTCACCAAACAGAAGACTCAACCAAACACCCATCTATTTTACCATGGTTGCGCTACAACACAAAGCCTCATTTCTCCATTTGACTGTGGGTCACGAGTCCTTTTTCTTACCACTTGCCTCCCTTACTTTGGTCCTCCATCCTCTTCTCTCAATCTCTTCATCTTCCCCTTCTCTCAACCTTCCTCATCCTCTCCTCCTGTCTCTCCATATTCCCCTCTTCCACCTCCCCCCAGGGCCAGCTGGTCTGTGAGGAGCTAACCACCAGACAGCTGCTCCATTGTCTCCTCTCACTGAGCAGCTGCCCCCTCCACAACAATGCACAACCCTGCTCGTCCAATCACCAGCCTGAGCCACAACAATATGGGACCCCCACTTGGCCAATCGGGGAGGAGGTTTGGGGCGAGGAGGCCCCAGCGGTCTAATGGAAGGCACGCGGCGTGTGAATTACTGAGGAGCCACTGCAGCTCATTAGAATGGAGGCCTCTGGTGCTATGGGATAACTAACTGACGCCTGTTGCACACGGGCCTCGCATTATGAGGTGGAAAAAGTCTAACAATAAAGAGAGGCAAATGACTGTAGAGGAAATTAACTTTGAAAAGCAGCTGTATGAACTGAGTAGAAAACAAAAACTCCCCATGTCTGTAGTTTGGACAATTACATAACAATTTTCTAAAGATGGCAGTTACTCCATATTGGTTTAGGGTTAGGGTTAGGGTAATGAGTATTTTGGGATTTTTTTTTTTTGGTAACATCAGCCTCTACTACTAATGAGCGGGTCTTTCCATCTCTTTTTCCACTATGAAACTGTCACCAGAAGTACAACAGCATCCCTTCCTTTTATCGTCCGTCCATGACTTTTCTTCAGTTGTTTCACACAGACACATAATTTAATGAGCACATCCACTCACGCTCAGTGCAGTACTGCCCCTTCCAGCCAGAGTTGCATATGATCTCTCCACGCTCTCCGCAGGTGAAATGTCCAAACGCGTCATCTCGGGGTCGACAGAAGACGGAGCATCCGTCTCCGTAATAGTGCTCATCACATAGGAAGCGGTAAGAGAATCGTAGCTCTGTCCTGCCAGCTGTTTGCATGTCCTTGGTCCATTCTTCTCCCACAGTGAGATGACGCTGAGTTGTGATCCTGCTGATCAAACGCTCCGGGTTGTCTGTACAAGGAAATCACAGTTTGTTATGGGTCATTTGGTGCCTCTGTTATTGTTGGAACGCTTAGTGTCTCTGCCACAAATCACCAGTTTGTTCATGAGCGAAGCAGCCGCACATGGCGAAATAAGAGTGATTTTTTTTTTCTGAATTAAAATGAGACTTCTGTGGGACCTGATCACGGAGGCCATCTACATTTATTTATCAGACTATCTAATTACCACATACACTTTCACTTGTGTTGAAGTCAGTAGCGAAGGGGCAGTTTGATAAGAAAATCTCATCACTGGGCCAAATTTGAAATTTAATACTGTATGTTGTTTATTATATCAACCACATAAAGTTTACGGTGATAGCTTGGGCAGAACAGACGCTGGTTTATCCTACACAGGAATTACCGTAACTTCTGACCTTTTGTAAAAGGAAGATCTGAATGTGAGCCAAACGCAAATGAGAACGTGTAGATCATAAATCAAAACGAGTGTGTCCTTATTACTCTTGCTGGCTGAGCTGCTAAAAGAAAAACTTGCCCCTGGAATCAACTCAAACCATCTTTAGGTTACACTGCTGCCTTCTTCTGCTGTCACCCACCTGTTGTCAGGTCGTCCAGGGAGTCGGTGTGCAGAGCTTCAATGATCAGTGAAAACGTCCCCTGAGGAGAGATGGAGAGAGTCAACAACTGCACAGCTTGGCGGGGGGGGGGGGGGGGGGGGGGGGGGGGGGGGGG
>JARVGS010000760.1:16249759-16263348 GCA_031762315.1 Hypsolebias antenori | reverse complement strand
TACTGTATTTTAAGTTTTGCTTAATTCGTTGGCCTTTCTTTATTTGTCCTTTAGCACATTAAGATAATTTTGTCAACAATTATTAGCAACTAACATTTAACTTGAAAATCAATGTGACAAACGAGTATGCAAAAATATTTTACATCAACATGCAGCGTACTTTAATTTATAACAAATAACTCCAAAACATATTTCTGTCTTCGTGTACCTGAAAAGAACTGGACGATTTCCTCTTTGCTACAGCCAAAGGGCAGGCCTCGTAATTTCACCACACAGCCACTGCAGGTGTCAGAAGGACCGCTACGTTTCAGAACCCAGTCCATTTCACTTTGTTTTGACTTGAACACTGATTCAACACACAAACAGATGGACATACAAAAATCAAATATTTGCCATTTGTGATAATTTAAGCTGAAAGGAAAGCAATCATTATCATAGTGCACACACAAGGAATTTCATAACTGACAAACACAACATTTACCCAGCTGCATGTCCAACTCTGTAGTGAATGGATGAGTAAGGGTACAGAATAATTGCAACATGAACTGTAAATCATTAATATCACAAACACTATAAAAGAACAATCCTAATCGGGAAAAGAGTAAACTTCAGCACAACTTTTAGACATTCATCCAAGAGCATAAGATACTTACCTTCTATGTATCTGTGTCCCATGTAATTACGATCCTTGGCAAGGGCATTCTTGTAATCTTCTGATGTTTTCAGCTCTATAAATGCCTCACCGGTGGAACGGCCATCTTTAGAATAGGTCAAACACACCCCATCTACATCCCCGACGATGTCACAGTCTGCATGTAAACAGGAATGACATACTTAGTATGGTTTAAATATTTCCACATTTAAAGTGTTTTTGTGATCCCAATATGGAAACATGTTTTAAGTATGGAAAACAGATGGTATAGCTTTAATGTAAGCTCACTTCAGTTAACTGGATTGTAGTGAAGCTACTAACTTTAAAACTGCTTTGAACACAGAAAAATAAAAAATAAAACAGCAAAGGCCTAAAACAACTAAAAACAATTTATGCTGTTTAAAACTACAAAATAAAGTGCACAGAAGACACTTTCACAATGACCAACCAAAACTGACTCTTTAAGTCTATTATACTTAAAATAGGAGTAAAAGCTTATAAATGACTGCCCTCTCACAAATCCTCTCTTTATGTCATAGGCGGAAAAAAAAAAAAAAGTTCAAAAGTAAAAAAAAAAAAAAAAAATATTGTTCAACAATTTACTGCAGGGTCAATAAAGTCATGTCATGCTTTAAATTACAAAAGAATAAACTTCTGAAGAAAGTCAATATGAGATTAAGATGATCCACTTAAAATTAACTTTTATAACACAGCTTTAAAAAAGTGCAAGTTTGTTTGTACCAGAGAAGAAACTGGCCAGCTCTTCCTGTGTGCAGTTCCAGGGAAGTCCTCTGATCCGGACCACATAACCCCCCTCTTCACTTGAAGACATCCTTTCTGCCGTAAAAAATAAATAAATCACACAAAGACAAAAAGTAAAATCTATACTTTAAAATAACAGACATAATACAGTAGACACTGTGCTCCCTTAGTTAAATAAATTAAAATGTTTCTGCTCAATAAAGCGCTACACTTCATACATTTTTAAGGTAAACACCTCTAAAAAATTTTTCATTTTCACAGTCTTATATTTGCATGACTATCAACTGATTTTATCCCCTCACACGTTAAACCAAGTTGTTTTTTTTTAAATAATGTTCAGCTTTGATTCGAATTTTTTTTAACGTTCAGCTTTGATGCAAATATTTTTAACCAGACATATTGCCTATTAATGCAAATATTTTAACAGCTAGAAACTGAAATAATGCTAAGCAGTGTTTTGTGTGTGTGTTTCAGGCAACAACTTGCCCAAACGTGTTTAACGGTTCAAACTGAAGCTATTCGTAATTTACGCAGCTAACACAGCGGTTCCTCTGATAAGCTAACGTAACCTTTAAACTCATTCACATAATTTAAGTGACTACGCCCTTAAATATATTATCTACTTGTTAATACATCCAGATGAGAATATTTATCAACTAAGCGTTTGACAGTATTTCGGCAAAAGTATCTCTGCTCTCGATCTTCCGTGTAAACGTGAACTATATAGCATTAGCACGGTTAGCGTAGTTAGCAGGCCAACCGTAGGACAGATCAGCGGTCAAACGAGCAACACGACAAACTGATTAGCAAGCTAACAACCCTGCGCTATAACACGGTATCAAAAATATACTGCTGCATATAAATATTTTACTTGTCGCTAAAAGCGTATGTGAAAACAAAAATTATTTTACTTGTGTGGTCGTTTCTTTCTCTTCGTCTTCACCAGCTCCTCTAGTTACAGTCAGGAAACGCGCTCAGGGAAGTTCTCGCGAGACTTGGCGAAAAAGAAAGGGGGTGGGGAAATGGTTCAGGGCGTCGACACGAGGTCTCATGAAAGATGCTTTATACACGTAGCACGCAACAAATCCTGCAATGTATGTTGAAGGAACTTGATTTAATACACTACCAGCTTTTATACTGTTAAATGTACGAGAGCAGTAGCAATATGGTAAATAACACAACATGCCCAATGTCATCATTGTTGAACGACTTCTCCAATATGGCGTCGCGTCACGTTTTAGCGCAGGCGCATTCGACGTAACGTGATAGCTTCTCTTTAGAATAAACCAGAGCCATTTCTACGGCTCTGGAATAAACCATACACATAATTACGGAATAAACGCCAATGGTTTTGAACATTTTTGCCAGTCTTTTCTTTTTTGCTTTCTTTTTTTTAAGCACATGCACCTCACAAATGTACCATCGCTGTGTAGTTTCAGCATTTAAAAATGAGGGAAAACAAAGTGTCGAAACTTCTTTAAAATATTATAACAAGGTTTGACCTTTTGAAGTAAAAGTCAGCCTGTAAAGAAATTAGAGGGGGGTTAAAACTTCCGTAGTACAATCTCATCAAATAAATCTACTTAAATTACATGACCGACTTTTCATTGAGAAGTTTATACTAATAAATGCATTATAAGCACAAACGGGCTTGCACTTGCAGCTCACACACATCTTTTTCCAGATTGCACTCAAACAACACTGGGAGTCTGCAGCCGTGGCAGAGAGGAGGTGACTGAGGCCAGGGGCCAAAGCAAGCAAGGGGGGGTGAAAGTCCACCACCAGCAGCTGCATGCAGATCCACTTCCACACCACTGACATTGGCGCCTTTTAAAAGCTTTTTTAATTTTAAGCCAAAAAACAATGGAAATCCCAGTGTTTACCCTGGATGCCTTCACAAATTTACCATTCAAGGGAAATCCTGCAGCTGTCTGTCCACTTGTGCACGTGAGTAGCGTGTGTTTTGTGTATGTATTTTCCACAGAGCCCCCCCCACAACAATGAATGATTGAACAAAAAAGTTGTGCAGTCTAATTCAGTTAATGCATGCTTTACGGATTCCGGAGACCATCTATTTGAAGCTAAAAAATGCAACTGAGCAAGAAAAAAAATACGGTGTATTATGGATTCATGCAGGATTTGGTTAAACATTTAAAAACATGGCCGACTCTTTTAGCGCCCACCAACCCTCTTTAGACAGCAGCTTCATTCACTATCATACCGCGTAAATAAAGTTGTCAGATGGTCAGAGGATGTGCTGTAAAACTAAGAACCGCAGCTCGTGCATGTGTGTGTTATTTCTAACAGGAGCTGAATGATGAGCTGTATCAAAAGATAGCAGCAGAGATGAACCTGTCAGAAACAGCTTTCATCACCACAGTCCGCCCTGCTGACACTTTCACAACTGGTAACTGCAATTTCATATATTCTCATATGTTAGGTTAACATATCAAGGATTTAAACAGAAATGCACCTTTTTATTTTTGGACAGCAACTCATGAGAAGAACTATTGTTCCTCAGTATTTGTTCCTTAAGCTTTCACATCATCTGATAAAACTAACAACTTTTCATACAAGAGCTGGAATATTATTAGTGATATAATTTTTGTAGGATAAACTTTAGATTAAAATGACCTTGATTATTATTATTTTGTGAACTGCTGACTGTTATTACACAAATTATTTCCTCTTTTCTTCCCTTTCTTGTGAAGTTGTATCCTTAGGTCATTGTGATGGTTACACACATTACATATCAACTCTCCATCTTTTATCTTTCACAGCAGTGGCCCCTTGACTTAGCACTTTTCAGAGTCAGAGAGATTTTTTTGTCATTTCCATCTCATGTGCATATGGTGGAATGAAATTATGTACACAGGGTCCCAGTTACATCCAAATGGGAGAAGTTCAGGACCTGTTTTTTTAAGTTGGTTTTCCTAAGTGTTATGTCCAGTTATTGTTCATTTATTAGATAGTCCATTAATTCAGTGATTTAAATTTTAACAAGCCTGTTTTTACCTCTAAATCTGCTACGAGTGGAGTTTTTGAAGTTGTGGTGACCCCTAACGCAGGGAGAAGCCGAAAGAAGAAGATTAGCGTAATAAAATTAAATGTTTTTAGCCATTCAAAACATTGAGAGTTCCAACTTTTTATGAAAAAAGAAAATGCACTAACATTAATAATTTTTATATTACCCTCCATGTAAAACTGTACAATTTGAAAGTAACTAGTGATTTAAGTTGTAATAACAAAATATACAGCTGAAAATATTATGAGTGGAATCAGAAAGTGCCATACATTTAAAAAGAAACCACTTAAATGCAGATATTTTTCAAAACAGAATAAAGTCATTGTATGGTGACATATTCACATATTTTAGAAGATGGGCAACATTAATGAATTACAGCTACATCTGTGGACATGCTGTGATAAGAAAAAGTGGAATGATCTAAGGTTGAAGGTGTTTTACTTTATTTTATTTTTTAAGAGGATAATAGCTGAGTGTGAGGAGGTGAATTACAGTACCGTAGTCTTTTTGCTCCAGGAAGTGTGCTCAAACCAAAACAACTTTTGTAGTCAGCAGTTTGAAACATGCAGTAACGTGAATATACACAGCTACGACTTCCATTGTTTGAAGTTGAATGAACAAATAGTCTGAGCTGTCACATTTAAAAATGCAGCAGGAACCAGCAAAGGGTTGTAGCGTGCACATACAGCTTGAGGATATCAAGAATGTTTGATATTTTAAAAGACGAGATGCTCGTCTGAAGTTATGATGTGATTGACAGGTTCAAGGTTTCGCCTCCGATGGTTCACACCAACAACTGAAGTGAATCTGTGCGGTCACGCCACCTTGGCCTCTGCAGCTGTGCTGTTCCAGCATAAAAGTAAGACTCAGCAAATACTGCTGAGGATGAGACAGTATAAAAGTTTATGACAATTAGAGTGTGCAATGTTATCATGGTAATGACTGCTGTTAAATGATTTTAAAATGTGTGGAAAATTTGCTAACACAAATTTTATAAATTTAAATCACTCAATCAGGACTAGAGAAATTGCATTTTCCGTGAAAAATACCAGTAGCTTAAAACATGCTGAAATGTAGCTGAAAAGGAAGAACAAGTCTAAGTTAGCAGAAGAAAGAAGAAAGGACATGCAGAATTTGGTTTAAATAGACAGAAACAAGCACAAAATAGTAAATTAGCTCTAAAAGCTGAAATGAGCAAAAAAAAAAAAAAAAAAGCTGAAAAGTAGCTGAAAAATTAGAAAGAAGCTAACATTACCAGAGGGAAGTGGAGAGAGTAGTGCCCAGTTAAGCTGAAAGAAGCAGAAATGAGCTCAAAAAGTGGAAATTATCTGACAAAAGCTGAAATTAGCAAAAACAACTGAAGAATAGCTAAAACAGCAGAAAGAAGCAGAAGTGGAGAGTGCACCTTTTCTGCTGAATTAGGCTGAAAAAACCTTAAGAGTGCCAAAACTGAAATTAGCTGAAAAAGCTGAAATTATCCTAAAACAGCTAAGTAGTAGATGAAATAACTGAAACTAGCATAACTAACCTGAAAGGAGCATAAAAAACTGAAATTAGCAGAAAGAAGTTATAGACTGAAAGTAGCAGAAATTGCCACAAAAAACTTGAATTCATCTGAAAACAGCTGAAATTAGCTAATAAATGCTAACAATCTGGCTGAAAAGGTAGGACACGCTTCAATTAGCAGAAGAAAGGATGAAGTATGAAAGTATGAATGTTTGCCCTTAGGCTGAAAGAAGCAGAAATGAGCACAAAAAAAAGTGGAAATTATCTGAAAAAAACTGAAATGAACTAAATCAGCTGAAAAGTAGCTAAAAGAAATCTGAAAGAAGCTTAAATTACCAGAAGTAAGTTGAGAGCACATTTTTGCTGAATTAGGCTGAAATAAGTTCAAACAAGTGCAAAATATATGTAATTAGCTGAAAGTGCTAACACAAGCATAAAAACAGCTAAACAGTAGCTGAAAATGCAGAAAAAGCTGAAATGCAAAAATAAAAAGAAAGGAGCATAACAAGTTGAAATTAGCAGAAAGAAGTTAGAAGAAACACAAAAATGTTGTAATTAGCAGAAATAATCTAAAAGGGTCACGAAACAGCAGAAAAAACAGCTGAAAGTAGCTGAACAAAGTTTAAATTTGCACAAAGCTGAACCAGAATAAAACTTGAAAGGAGCAGTAAAAGGTTGTAACAGATCTAAAGATATGAAGGATGTAAAATGAGCTCAATTCATTTTCTATGAGAAAAATGTGTCAGAAAAGGCTAAATATTTCAAAAACCTAAAGTTGCACCAAAACCAAAAGTCATAGCACCCTTTTACTGAACGAGCCAAACATTTTGATATACGATTTGTTGAAATAGAACAAAAACTGAGGAACGAGAAAGATGCTGAAAAACAGGGAAGAAAAATAGATCACAATAGAGTGAATGCTTCATAAACGTTCACACCATGACTGAGTTCTTCTGGTGTTTACTCTAAGGAAACAAGACTTCTGATATTAAGCAAGGTTAAAGTCATATGCTGTAAATGAAGAATCTGTTGCAAAGTTGTTGTTTTTTTTTTGCACAATGTAAGGTTTTAGTGTTGTGCAAGAAGGGAAAATGTGTGTGTTTATCATGTTTACTATTTGGGCTCCATCAGAGAACGTTAATCCAACACTGGTGTTTGAGACCAGGAGTGGGGAGCTGGTCGTTACACGGAAAAAGGACGGATACAGCATGGACTTTCCTCTGAATCCTCCCACCCAGGAGGTACACAACACAAACAAAGCAGGAAAAAATATGTCTAAGCAAACAATCCAGGTTTTCATCATTCCCCTCCTTTTTTTTCCTCAAGTATGGTTGAGTTTAAGAATTTAATTTTCAGTTTAAAATTCAGTAAAACAATGAACTAAAATAAGATCCATTTACAACTTTAGCTGAAATATCACAAATTGTGCACTTTGTGTTTATTTATTTATTTATTTTTTGTCTTGTATTTTTACTGAGAGACGTTAGAAGTTTGGGCTAATTTAGAATAAAACGTAAAACATTAAAGTACAGTTATTAAAATAGCTTTTTTTTATCCTCAGGATCCTGATGACTTCAAAGACATTATAAAGGTACTAAATTACATTTGTACAACTCATAAGCTCATCTACATGAATACTGTTCAGTGTGTAATTACACTGTGTGTTTAAACGCGTGGATGTATTTTTGTGGAATACAGGTTGCAGTTGGAAACCTCCCAGTTCAGGGTGTTTTTCTGAGCACAAATGTGAAGAAGCTGATGATTCGGCTGTCTGACGGCTGTGACAGGTTTGTCTCTAACCTCTTCCTATTTTATGAGCAGCGCCAGTCTCTTCTCACACTCACCGTAAATGTCTGAATCAGAGAAAATTTTATAATTTCTCCCAAAGTCAGACAGAAATTTAAACCTCTGACCTTTCTGACGTACTTCTCAAAAAGCACTAAAGTGTGTATGCGTATAATCTTTAGGTCAGTGCTAACGGGTTTGAAAGTTGACGCCGCTGCTCTCCTGAACTTCGAAACAAACGGAAAAATCAAATCGATTATTGTCACCATGAAAGGTAACCAGGACAGCAGAACGCAACAAAACAAGAAGATGCAATTTCACCTAAACTTTGTCGCTCATTTTCAAGTATTTTATACTGTATTAGGCTGTTGTTGAACGTCTTTTCCCATTAGCCTTAAACATGAATAGTACTGTTAGGACTTGAGCCTCAAATATTTTCACAGGGTCACCAGACTGTCAGCCGGGGTATGACTTCTACTCCAGGAACTTTGCCCCCTGGGTTGGGATTGCAGAGGATCCTGTCACCGGTAAGATGATCACCATCATTAATCACTACGGCTTCTAAAAAAACAGATTTGATATAACTGAGGTTTTCTTTGTACTTTTTCTGCTGTACATGGTCACCAGCATATTAAGGCAGTATAGAAGTAGTAGATTTTTTTTTAAACTCATGCAGACAGTGAAGTTGTGTGTTTTGTGAAAGGACTTTGTAAAGACTGTGGATTTTCTATTCTGGCAGGTTCAGCACATACTGTCCTGGGAAGCTACTGGTCAAAAGAACTAGGAAAAAAGAAAATGTTAGGTAAGTTTTAAAAATAAATAAACCGAACCTCAGATGAATAACACAAAATACATGTATGTGGTATACAAAACCAAAGCTTGAATGCACAAAAAAAAAAATAGTTTTTTCCTTATGGTTTCTGTGTACTCTACAGTAGAGCTGTCATTTCTAGGCCCGGCCCGACCAGGAATTCAGGCCGGGCCAAAATACTGTACTGTGCTGGATGAGTGGGCCGGGTTGGTGTCGGGCTTTTGATTGTGGACGCGTGTGGCTGACGATCCAATTTGGATCACCAGTCGTGTACGGCCGTTTGAAAGCGGTTAAAAAAAAAAAAAGTTCAGTTAAGCTTAAGTTGGACCACTGCCAGCAATCCATCCAAGCCCAACTGGACTCAGCCGCTGCTTCAGCGGACGCATGTGGCCGACCCAATTTGGATCATCGGCCGCGCGCGTCCTTTGACCGTTAATAACTATAATATTATAATAAATATAATAATCTGCTGATTCTTGTTACTAAACAAGAAATCTTATATCTTTATTTCTTTGAAATATATATTTTAAAACTATCATGTCAAACTGATTTGCTTACAAAAACAGTAAAAGCTTAATTTAAAAAGTTTTTTTTTTTTTTTGGGTTCGGGCCTGTAATTTTGGTAATTGGTCAGTTTCGGGTCAGGCTGGGAAAAAAAACGATACAGGTTTAGGCTGGGACAGATTTTTTAGGCCCGAATGCAACTCTACTCTACAGCCAGTTACTCCTCATTCAAATGAATTAACTGATCACTGGTCAGTGCGAACAGTTCCATAAAAACAAAAACCTTTGCAGTTTGCAGATCCGGAGCACTCAGGTGTGTCAACTACATTTGTCAATGATTGAAAACATCAGCAGTGATTTCACAGAAACATCTGTTGTCCAACAACGTAGAAAAGGTTCAAAGGCCATTAAAAAAAAAAAAAAAGCTGAGTCCACCAACATCAACAGTGACAGATATTTCACAAGGGACAAACGTTCAAGACTTGCCTCGTGCTTGTAATTCATAAAAAAACAGAAAAATAAAATCAAGAGTACTGCATACTGCACATAAACAGCAATCTATAGCAATGGCCCACACAAGCAAAAACCTTGTACATTTGACCTTGATTTGTGATCTTGACCTTAGAGCTGGGGTGAATAGTGTACACCACACTCCATCTGATGTGTATGAAGTTTCATCAAACCATCTTGAATGGATCAGACGTTATGAGCCGGACAAGAGCAAGTACTGTATATGGACAAACAGTCCTGAAGTACGTCTCAGACTCCACAGGCCTTAATTACTTGTTTCATGAAATTTTAAAAATACTAAACAAGCTGGCCAGTTTTAAAACCTGACAAAAGAACACAAGAGAACCAAGCAGTGAAATGAAAGTTACCAAAGTTGCATTTTGGACTAAAGACTTCTGGATCTATGACGTTTGAGCAGAAAAAAAAAAAAGTGAAAATGCTTAGAGCATCTTCATTGTCATCTGTTTAACATGGAAGTGATGATTTTAACTTGTTTAGCAATTACAGGACATGGAACATCGACAGTTAATTATCTAAACCACTAAGAGGGGAAAAATGATGTTGCAATGTTCCAGAGTCCAGACCGTGACCTGATTTAAGAACTGGCAGGAACTTTGAGAGTTGTGCATAAACGAATGACTGCCATCTTCAGTGACCTGAAGTCTTGTAAAAGAAAAAAAATCCTTTAAAACAAAGAGACTTTGAAGGTGATCTAGAAGACCGTTTGTTACAATCCAAGCTACTATCATGTCTCATTCACCTGCATTTGTCTAAGACTCTGTAGACAATATTACAAAAAAGTTCTAATTTACGCATGCGCTTCTTTACATGACTAAACTCACTGTAACCAGTACTGTATATTATTTTCAAGAACTACTGAATACAGTATTGTGCATTTTACTTAATGTCATAATATGAAAACGTCACTGATCCTTTATCTTGTGTTTGTAGCTTACCAGTGCTCCAGCCGAGGTGGGGAGCTGGAACTTGAAGTGAGAGACGATGGAAGGATCAACATCATTGGAGAAGTCGTCACTGTGCTGCAGGGAACAATCAGAATTTAATTAAAGGAGCGGAATCAAAAGGTCCTCATGTATTGGCTGAAACTGAAATAAATGATTTGAAATGAAACACTCCTGCACAGACTTGTTATTCTAACACAGAAACACTCATTAAAAAAAAGCAACAAAGAACACCACACTTTTTTAGGATCAACATCATTTGTTCACATTAAACTACAGAAAAAGTCACTATCAGAAACAAATAAAATCCAAGTTAGAGCAATAAGACACAAATCAAAAACGTAGAATCGCAGCTTTAGATGGAGAATCTGAGTTCACAAGAATGCACAAAAGAATAGCTCTTTATTAAAATATAAAATTTATTCTGTCATACAAATTCTTACAAAATGTTTTATTTAAACATAACTGTTTCCAGTGTAATCTTGTCATTTTTGCACAGCTGATCAGGAAAGAACGTGAATTTACACAAATAGGTAAGTTACTTTAGTTTGTGCTCTTCCAGTTTTTAATGAGTTTGAAAGAAAAACAGAACTGTGTGTGACTCAGTTCTTAACGTGAAACTCATGTGGTCTGTTCAAATGCATATCAGTCCGAATATTTTTAATGGGAGAAAATATAAACAAATAAAGCAATGTGACAGTATGAGGTCAATTACTTAGTAGAGGCGTGACGTAGTTTAAGCTTACATCCTTTCATTACTGATTACTGTGGTGAATAAAGTACCATCAATCAAATCAAAATATCTTCAGCGCATTAACAAGAGGCAGCTGATTAAAAACAGTTCTTGTTGAGGTTTAAATCCAAACTAGCATTGTATTTTATATACAGTTGTAATAAAACTAGTTCACATATTCTGAATCTCTACCTCGTTTCACAACATAAGATGACAAATTTTTTTAAACTCAAGTATTAAAGATGTAAAAAAAAAAAAGAAACTAACAATATGGGACAGAAAGGTTTCACATCTGGAAAAAAACAAAAGAAGCAACAAGATGAATTTTAAATGCAGCTACAACAGATGGTTATGAGTCCCATTGTCTTTTTTAACATAAGAGGTTATTAGAAATATTTTAGTTTTATGCAAAAACATCAACTTTGTTCCAATGTGCTTTGTTTCGTGTGCAGGTTTTAAATTATGCTTTATACGTCCTGGTGATTCATTCAGTAATTATTAGAGAATTATTTTCCCTATTCAGACAATCCACAAGGGAACAGGAACAGGTGACTTGAAACAAATCTGTGGAGTCTGACGTCTTTTAGAGGTGCATGCTGGGTAAGGCCCTGTGGGCAGCTGGTGGGAGCTGGATAATGTAAAGAAAGGGTTCAGGAAAAATCATTTTAAAGGAGTAGCACAGAAATTAAAAAAACATGAGGTACAATAAAGAAAACTTTACTGAAACATGTTAAAGGATATCATGTTGTCCTGCTGGAGATGATTTAGTAATTTCTCTACAGGTGAGTAGCGTCGCAGCGTTGCGGCAGAGCCAACCATCAGCAGTTTGTGTTTCGCCCTAGTAATGGCCACATTCAGGCGACGCCAGTCCTTCAACAACTCCCCCAACTGTGAAACGACAGGCAGGAAGACAAATCAAGTTTGCAGCCACTTCTTTAATCACGCAAACACGAGCACAGAAAGTAAAGGAAGTCTGAGACAGAGACACTCACATTCCCTTCCTCTGCTGTGCTCCTGACAAACGACAGAACAATCAGACTTTTGTCTCGCCCCTGGTACCGGTCCACAGTGTTCACCTCCACACCAGTGAAAACAGGTGGCTGCAGCAGAGCAGAGATGCTCTTCAACTGCTGCCTGTAGGGCGCAATGACGCCAATATCACTGGGCTTACATCCGGCCTAAAAGCAGGCAAAATAAGCAGTGGTAAACAGACTAAACACACTTCTCTATCTTATCAAGATACTCAAAGTGCTTTACTATGTGTGTCCTCATTTACCCATTCATACAGCACTCTACTAGATCTCTACAAAGACTAATCAGTGTTTTATCACATTCATACACCAAAGGGGCACACATCAGAGGCAGTGAGGGGCTCGGTGTCTTGCCCAGGGACACTTCAGCATGTGACTGCTGGTGGAACTGAACCCCCAACTCTCCCATTGGAGGACAACTGCACTAAGCACTCAGCCACAGCTCCCCTTGCAAAGATACATGGCAGAAATAAAACAGATTATCTCATTGATTGTCTTTTGAGTATCAGTAAGCAAATGTACCTTTATCAGAAGCGAAAGCAGCATGTGTATAAGAACAGCTTCGGTGCGATTGCTCACTCCTCCCTGCTCCACCGACTCTAACGCAGGCACCTGTAGGAACCCCCCCACCACCACAAAAAAGAGGATTGCATTCAGACATTGTTTAACAAACTGTTGAAAGCACTGCCATTTTGGCTCTAAGACATTTCAAATCCAGTTTTACTTGTATATTCTATAATCTACCAACCAGTGAGCAGTCCAGGAAGCAGACAGGATTACTGGGCAGCAGTGTGGCCTGTGCCCAGGACAGGTCAAGCTCAGGATGGGACTGAGAGTAAGAATCTAGCTCTGACTGGACGGAGAGCAGGAAAGGCAGCGTGAGCAGAGCCGTGCCCGTCCTCTCTGATCCACACTCTAACCGGCCGTCGTACATCAGAGAGTTACTCAAAGACATGATCTGTCTAGAAAAAACAAACAAAAAAAGGCTGTGTTGTCATATTGTACATTTTTGTACAATCTCCCAGCAAGAAAAAGATTACATGAGCAGAGAAGTATTTATTACACATAATTCAGATGAAACTGTTAACATTCTTTCCACCATAATTTAGGTTCCAGACGTCTGAAGTTGTAGCAAAAAGGGAAAAGTGGGATTAAGTACAGTATATATTTACATTAGTACATGCACTGACACCATCTCCACCACAAGATATGTTAAAAGCTACCCCAACAAAAAACCTTGGCTGAATGCAGAGGTTCGCACCCTGCTGGCAGCCAGGAACACGGCCTTCAGGTCTGGAAACTCAGAGG
>JARVGS010000760.1:16233524-16244008 GCA_031762315.1 Hypsolebias antenori | reverse complement strand
AATGCTGCATAAAAAAGGCAACGTGAGGTGTGATGACGTCACTGGGGCGGCGGTCGTAAACGCGAAAATCCGGGAACTGAGCAGGTCGTAAACCGAGGACCACCTGTATAATGAAGAGTGTTAAAGAAGCTACTTTACTCTGACAGAAAACAGTTTAAGTTATGCAGCAACTTTATATGACCTCACTTGGACTATTTGGTTTTAAAAGTTGATGTTTACTTACACATTCCATTTTCAAATAAAGATTGAATGTCAAGTCAAAGTCAACTTTATTGTCAAAACTGCAATATGTACAGGACATACACAGTATTGAAATTACATTACTCTCAGACCCCTGGTGCAACAATAACCTGTATATTGTTGCATAGTATTGGTGTACTTGTGTTACTATGACAGAGTTAGGGTCTTTATCTTTGTTAGAAATAATGAAATTTTTTCATTCAACCTTTATTTAGGCAGGTTAATCCCCATTGAGCCTCGCGAACTCATTTACAACAGAGACCTGGAAAATAACAACAGGAAATCCAGAGTCCCTCTGGAAAACGGTGCAAAGATCGGGAACTATCAAAGCTTTATCGAGGAACATCAGTTTTTTAAGTTTTAGGACTTAGTCAATTTCTTTTTTGCTCACAATATCTCCACACTTGAAAAATACTTGCTCGCAAGGGACAGATGATGCTGGCGTGCATAAAGAATGTTTCAGTGAGGACAGATGTGGGTACTCATTTTGATAGTTCAGCCAGTACACCAGTGGGTGTTCTTATCTGTCCAGCAGTGGATGTCATGTCAAAATAAAATTAGAGTCCATACAGCTTCATGACTACAAAAATTATATACATCATTTTACTGTAATGCTATTGGGGTGTCAAACTCAGCTACATAAGAGGAAAAAAATTAATGGTTCAAACCAGGGGCCACTTTCAATGAATACATAAACTCAAGGGGAAAAACCTGACGTTCTTTCTTAATCTCAGGTTCGTCAAGAGTTGGATCGGTCTCATTTGACGTTTACTGTTCCCCTTGCTCACATCAAAATTGAAGATTACTGAAAATGTAAATCTTTTGGCCTACAAGGTTGGCCAGCTGTCAAGAGAAGCCTTCACTAAATGAAATAGTTGTTAAAGCAAAATAAAGTGACAAAAATATCTTGCATTTAAAACTTTATCTTGAGGGCCAGACAAAATGCTTACAAGGGCCATATTTGGCCCTTGGACCTGGAGTTGACTGTATTTTACATATTGAAATGCCAGAAGCATCTTATCATGAGCGAGCAGAATCAAGTGTTCTCACATGTTACAACAACTTTTCTTCCTGGCTGGCTCCATAATGATACAATCTCAACAACACAACAGCAAAAGCACCTCACCCAACACACTGCGCACGTCTCAGAACGACTTTACAGTGGAGCGCAGCCAAAATCAAAAGTTTGAACCAGTCACCGGTCAGAATCGAGACGAGGCAGTGCCAGAGAATCAGCTGATTGGACCGCAAACAAGTGATTCATTCCAACAACGAATCAGTTTGTGTTTTGTATGTCACGTGACTTCTTCCGCACCAAAACAAGCTCAGAAACAGTGTTCCGATGTAACTGCACTTCAGGGTTCGAAACAAGTATCAAAGCTTTTGCTTTATACGCCCATCACTACTTATTTCTTAGGTTTCCATCTAGTATAGATGTCAGTTGGGCCCCGTTTTGTTTTGTTTGTTTGGTTTGGCACTAACCCATGGGTGTTAAACCCACTTACAAAAAGGGGCCAAAATCAAAACCTTTTTCAAACTAAGGACAAGTTTAAAAATCTACATTAACTCAAGTTAGACATCCAACATATTTTCTTGGTGGCAGGTTCCTCAAGAGTTTGACTGGTCTTATTTGACGTTCTCTGTTACACGTCTAACATCATAATCAAAGATTGCTGAAAAAAAAAAAATAATTAAAAATGATAAAATTATTTTACATTTAAAACCACACCTTGGGGGCCAGGTAAGATGTCAACGAGGGCCACATTTGGCCCTCAGGCTTTGAGTTTGACACATATCTAACCTAACTGTCCCTTTCTCCCCCATAACCTTTTTGCAGATTTTAGAGACTTGAGGAGAAGAACAAAAATAAAGCCGGTCTTCTTTCACTTTTACAAGGACTTGTCAGTTTTATTGTGGTTGTCCTGTTTGTGCCCCCCTTCTTCCAAAATGTGTGTGTGAGTGTGTATGGGGACACGTAACAACACCGGATTCCCTTCCTGACGCAACCAGACCACTGAGCTACCACAGCCCTCTGTGTGGGGCAGAAAGCTGCTATCTAGGGTGCCTGGGGGAGCAGATGGTGGGAGTTAAAGGCCTTGCTCAAGGGCTCAGAATGGGGCAAAAGAGGGTGGAGGCAAGTGTGAGTGCTTCACCTTTCCAACCCACATTTTGATGTCTTTATCCATATCCATTCATAATTGAATCAGACTCATTTACTATACCAGACCTAAAACTGAGCATAAACACAATTCTAGGCTCAGCGCTGTCCATCTTTATCTTTGGCTCAGCCAGGCACAACCAACCTTCCTTTCTTAAGATTTGGCAAATCAAAGGTATTTTGTTCCCTTTCTATTGCAAACTGAAACAATAAACGACCGATCCACTTGTTTTTCCATTTCAGGAGTCTGATAGCAGCCTATGTTCTCCGTGCATGTGTGGGTTTTCTCCAGGTACTCCGGTTTCCTCCCACAGAACAAAAACATACATCTAGGTTAATCTGTAGCTCTAAATTATCTCTAGGTGTGAGTGAGAGACTGAATGGTTGTTTGTCTCGTTTGTCTCCATGTGTCCCTGTGATGGACTGGAGGCCTGTCCAGGGTGTACCTCGCCACTTGCACAGTGACTGCTGAACACTGACACCAGCAACCCCCACAACCCAGAAAGGAAGAAGCAGGTAAAGATAATGGATGGAGAGATGTTTTATTTTATCTTCCTTAACAAGTATTAAAAAAATCTGACAATGTAAATCTGAACTAATACTAATTTTTTATCAAAGCTAATGTTAGCACTGCTAGTTGCAACAATTTATGCTTGTTGAAACAAGTCGGGAACAGTCATCAGGTCATTTGGTTTCACATTAGGAGTCTATGCATTTAGCTCTCCTTGATTAGACAGTTTTTCTGATGCACTCAGGTAAAAACAAACAAAACCTTACTGCCTCCACAACCACATGAAACAATAAAAAAAAATCTGGTCTCCAGGTTTTAGGTGGATCCATGTAAGACATTGAAGTTCAGTCTTGTTTAAGAGTTCAACATGGATCAAAACTGAGCACGAAACCCAAAAAGAAATATGAATAAAAGAGAAATGCAGGTCTCACTTTACCTTTGAGGATGTTGGCCACAGTGTCTTTGGCCTCTCTGGGCAGGACGGAGCTCAGGTTGGTGATAAACTCTGGAGATCGAAGGTCAACAACCAGCTTCCTCAGACGCTCGCTGCACACAGCCACATTTTAGAAAATTAAACACCTTAAAAAAGATTCTACACAATTAGGACGAGCTGAGCAAAAGCCATTGTGCATGATAAATAAATCTGCGTTTGCCTGTTTGAGCTTCCTGCGGTGCTATCATACTTTCATATTTCATACCTGTCTTGGGAGTTTTCCATTAGTCTGGAGAGATTAGTGAGGTGAGTGCTGAGGCCCACCACTCCATCACTGTCCAGTCGAAATAACACATGGCTGAATGTTGACAGGTCCCTTTTAAACACCAACATACAAGTTCAGGTAAACAACTAAAACAATGCAGTACAAATATTCAAAGCTCTTAATTGATTCTTCTTAATCGTGTTCTTACCTGTCAAGAGTGCAACTGACTGATGTTCTGCTGACCTCACAAAGGTAGCCAGTCGCCAACCCAATGTAACGACTTTCCTGGCCACTGACAGCAACGCGATCCCCGCTGGTCAGACCACAGCTGGTCAAACCCTCCGACGGAGCAACACTAGTGCGCAGGAAACGATGGAAGAAGACGCCTTCAGACTGAAGCGTCACCGGGCTGCTGAGCTGCAGATTCCCCACACAGCTGCCGTTCTTCTCACTGAAGCCAAAACAGAATCAGGATGAGATGTTTGATTTTTAAAAATGTTTTTCCTGTCTGTTTTTTAATTCTTAATTGTTTGTTTTTAACTTCTGTATTGTGCAGCACTTCGTGCACCTTTTGGCTGCTGGAAAGGACTCTATAAATAAAGTTTGATTGATTGATTGATTGATAATAAGATAGCAGCAGTGGTGTAGTCTACATTTTTGTAGTGGGGATACTGTGCTTGGAAACTAAAGTACCGTACACCGGTTAGTACAATGTTATCGTCAATTTATTTAGATTTTTAAGCGTATTGAGCCTTTCCAAATTTCTCTGATGCTTATATTTGGAACAAATGTACAGCAAACTTTGTACAACTCTTGGCTTTGTATTAAAAACATGTTATATAATTTATAAAACAGCATCAAAGCAAAACATGTTCAAGTATTAAGTACAGAATTATATAATAATGTGCTGGATAAGCTAATGTAATAAACAAGTGCTGCAGATTGTTACGGAAGCGTTTAACGGCTGTTTAACATATCAATGACATGTGTCCAATGATATGTTACATATCAATGGACACTTTTAAGTGGGTATACTGAAAGCTTTTCTAGTGGGTATACTCCATATCCCTGCGTATCGCATAGACTACACCACTGGATAGCAGGTACTTTAAAGTAAACTTATTTTTCCACAAATAGAAAAACAGTCAAAGTACACGCTCCCAGCTCCACCCAGTACCTTTCTTCAACCGACTGCAGCCAAACTCGCTTTCGGCTATTCTTGGCTTCCATGGTGGCCGCTTCCAGGCAGCAGAGCAGCAGCCAGTGAGAAAAGTAGTTCAGATGTGGCAGAGTCAGGTGAGCGGTTTCCTGCGCCAGAAAGGTACATACAACCTCCTCACTGACACCTGCCGAGCTCGAGTCCACCGCTCTGAGAGAAAAAAGGCACATGTTGAGACAGTAGGAGACAACTAAAGAACAAAAGTGAATAAATAATCAAGATTTTAGTTTCATAAAACAATTGATGCCTGTGGTTTTCATGGACATAAATGTTTTACCTCTGGTATAAAGCGCAGTTCAGCCTTTGAGGGCAGTACTTGCAGGTCTGCCTGTCTGTCAAAATCTCAGGAAGTCTGGACAGCTGGCTGTGATCTGCAGATTTCTTCACACAGTTGTGAATGTGGTGAACCAAAGTGTTCCTCAGCTTCAGCAACTCTGAATAAAATACATTTTTAGTAATGAATGTCAAGAAGAAGCAGCCACTTTATTACTGCAATACAACCATTCGGTAGTTTTTTTATTGTTAACTCAGCAGAAAAGTACAAAACGTTCTGTTTACACCTTTCCCACTTGCACTGCAGGAGTTGATATTATCGAGGCATTAACCAGAGGAATGACATGCAAATGTCTGCATCAGTGAATGGATAAATTATTGTTGGTTTTGTACCTCGGTAGTCCATGTGGCTGGCTGCTACAGGATGCATGTTACCAGTCTTGAGATAAAGCAGAAGGCCAACCTCAGGATTATATCTTTCCATGCTCATCAGAGTATACAGAATCACCTAGATGCAGAAACACACTGAGATAATTAAAACTGCCTTTTAACTTGATAAAAAAAAAAAAAACGGCCGGTGAAGACCCACCAACCTGACTGCGGTGTTCTATCGAGTTTGATTCTCTTCCAGTTTTCAGCTCCAGAGGAAGGGTCCTCTCTTCGTGACTGCGGTTCCGTGGATTTTGGATTCGAACTTTTGCCGTCACATCAATTTTCCCCTTGAGGCCAAACCTGGGGGACCAAATGTTCTCCTCTATATCCACCAACTCTGTCATCGTGAAAACAGCGGTGGAGTCCTGGCACCTGCTCGGAGCTCGGCTGCTACTGGGACTGAGACCGAGAAGACAGAGAGACGTCATCAGCTCATCAAAAGGCTGTAAAACCAATTTTGGAATAACAACATTCTAAACTGTGAGTAACTTTCAAACTGAGCATGTTGATGAAACACTTAGACCTACATTTTCAGACTGATAGGTTTTGGCGTTGAAGAGCAGATGTATTCATTAGCCCAATGTTCAAGTGAGGGCAGATATTCATTCACTTCCTGCATCATTTCTTCCTGACTTACACCTAAAGTGTACCTGTAAACACAAATAAAACACATTGGAAAACAAACATTAGGTAAATATTGTAAATGAAAGATCACATTTATAGTGCCTATCTAAGGTATGACAGCTTTTTCATGTTTAACTATTAAACTATTTTTTTTCCCCCAGGCTTCTGACAATGTCGAATTCATTATTGTTACTTATTCATTTGATTCTCCTTTAATCATTTTAATTTTTATTGCATAGCTGTTTATGTCTTTTTAATCAAATTGTTTGCATGTTACTCCTTTTTTTGCTTTTTAACTTGTCTGTACAGCACTTTGGTCCTGTATGTTGTTTTTTTTTTAAGCGCTTTATAAATAAAGTTGGATTTTAATCAGAATTATAGCCCAGTCATTATAAATGTTTCCTGTAAACACATTCATTTGGACTGACTGGTTAAACTCTTGCGGTCCGTTTAACGCAATAGTTGAAGCCATTACGGTAATTTTGCTTCTTAGTACAATCCCCAAGATAAGAAACCCAACTGCTATAAGAAGGTTTTAAAACGTATAAATGCTTTAAGGCATGCAAACGAGCCCATGTAAAAACCTAAAGATCAAAAATACTTCAACCAGAATGTGAATCTATTTGTCAGTTTGAATATAGGCAATTACAACTTTACTGTAAGAGCCATAACTAGCTTCCCCAAACGGTTGAATCGTTTACAACCTTCTATCCTTAAGTGCTCTGTGCACATCACACTGCAGACATGTGAACAACCTACAGCCTCATGTGAACACCTACATCTCTCCAAGGTAACGAGGACTGCGCAGAGCTTCTACAGTCAGCTCGGAAAGTTTCTGCAACGAAAAATCTTTAGCTGCAGCTGCTCTCTGAAAGACCTCATGGACCATGGTGCCATTGAGCATTTGCTTGGAGCCGCCATCAAAACTCTGCGTTAAGGAAAGAACAAAGAAAAAGAGAAAAATTTAATGTCAGGGAGAATTAAAACTGCCCACAATAAAATATGCAAATACTCAAACATCCAAATGTGACAAACATTATTATCATATCACAGTTCAAGCAATGAATAAAAAATACTTTTCTTAAAAATGACAGTTCACACATTACTCTTCAATACAGAACGAAAAGTGATTAACATTGAGCTCTTTCAATACCGATCAAAGCCATAATAGCCGACAAAATTGCAGAGCAAAATTAATTTGGCAGATGAACCAATATCGCAAGTAATGATATCTGCCTGGAACGAAGCATTTAGAATATGTGGATTAGAAAGTGCCTCTAAAGTTCTAAGATGGTGCGCTTACGATTCAGATTTCATCCCAAATCAACATGATGATAGATTCAAGAAGTGGATTTCAAAAGGCCTAACTAGTCACTATTCATTTGTCCATAAGGAGGCGTTCCAGTGTTTTGAGACCATGAAAAGAAAATATGATTTATGCGCAGATGACTTTTTTCAGATATCTACAGGTTAGAAATTATTTCAATCAAGATCTAAAAGTACATTTACATAATTTGAGATTTGTGGAAACATTTATATTATTATCCAAATCAAAAACGGGCAAAACTATTTCCAGGTTATACAACGCCATCCTGTCATGAAAGAAGGACAGCACTGTTTACGTTAAAGTGAAGTGGGGAAAAAGAAGGCAGCCTGACGATTCCAGAGGAAGATTGGGACCACATCTGTAAGATACCATGGACAACAACAAGATCAAAGGTTTGGCGTGAATTTTGCTGTAAAAGCATTATAAGATTTTTCATAACCCCAGAGCAGAAACAATATCAGGGAAGGGGCGATGTCTGCTGGAGGTGTGGCAGGGATGGTGTCAGTCATTTCCATATTTTCTGGGACTGCCAGACCATTCAGCAACATTGGTCTCAAATCCATGAACATTTACAGAACATTTTCACATTTGATTTTCCTTTAACCTTTGAATGCATATTTTTATGTAACATAGCGGTCGACAAACGGAACTATAACGATCAAAAACTTCTGTTCATTTTGCTGGCGGGGAGCAAAATGGCCCTCACAAGAAAATGGCTTAAATGGCAACCTCCAACAACTGAAGACTGGATTAATGTAGTGAAAGAGATTTATGTATTGGAGAAATTGTCTTTTTCCATTAATGTGCAGAGGGACACCTTCTACAAGATATCGTCAAAGTGGACAGATTATGTCAAACCTGTTATGTCTGATTTTTTGTAAACCTTGCTGTCATTCAGATTGATGTTTGGATTTGATATGTGATTGGTTGGTATTCAGGCTACCCTGCCACTCCCATGTAAGTTCTGGTTGGTTTTTGTTGGTTTTACTTTGCTTTTTTTTGTTGTTGTTGTTGTTGTTCGGTTTGTTTTGTTTGTGTGTGTGTTTTTTTTCCTGTCAAAAAAAAAACTGAGAAAACAAGAAAAGAATGTAAAATGAGAATGAAATCAATATAATTATATCACTGTAATTTAACGGGCTTTCTCAATTAAAAAATAGAGGTCCAGCGTGTGACCATGTTCTTGGGTAGTAGGACTGTTTACCTGCTGAGTTAAATTAAGAGAGTCCAATAAATCTAGAAAGTCCTTCACTAAGAGCTTCTCTTGACAACACACGTAAATATTAAAGTCTCCAATAATCAAAACATTATTGTATCTCGGTGTGATATCAGCCAAAAAGATCAGAGAACTCACTTATGAAGTCCTTGGATCGAGGGGGGCAGTAGACGAGTGTGCACAGAACCAGAGGAGAATGTCCGAGTTAAAAGATGCTTAGATCAAAGCTGGAACGGGCAACCAGGATGGACAACTGTTTACAGGCAAAGTTTGGTTTAAAGACTGTTAATAATCCACCACCGTGCTGGCCTAATGGCCGCGGGTCATTAAAACACAACAGTCCGGAGGTAATAATTCTACCAAGGCGCTGGACTCACCATCAAAAATCCAAGATTCCGTGATGTAGAGTAAATCCAACTGATCGTCTTAAAAAAAAAAAAAAAAAGCATTTAGGACAAATGTATTTTTGGAAACAGAGTTTGCATTGATTAAACACATCCTGATAGGATCAAACGCAGACACAGCCGCGGTGGGGGGAGCGGGCGCAGATTTTGAAGAACAGCACCTCCTGGTCGGCTTGTGCGACACGCAGGTAAACAACTCCAGTTGTTTACATGGACAGAGTTCGCGAGGAGCTGGCCAGCAGCCGGGCCCCTGGAGCACCACGGGTCAGAGAGGCAATGATCAGATCCAGAGCGAGCCCCATAACTCTTGACAGAATAATCCACACCATGCCTCAGGTTCACCAAAAACCCTGCATGCTTCCCACAACGTCTGCAACGTTTCCTCCAGGGAGAAAGGCCAAGGTCACGTAGAAGGAATGCAGGAATCTCGGACAAAACCGGGGGAGGAGAGTGCTGATCGCTGTACAAAAACTCTGCCGGCATTTCAGCAAAGCTACAGAGCTCCAAAAGTGCCCGACGATCATGCTGCAAATATGATTCAGTACACTGCACAAAGCATTGTAAAAATATCTAAAATAGAAGAAAAGCAGAGAGCGAGGGATGGCAAGCCCTACACACCGGCGCCATCTTGGAGGATTGGGGGAAAAAATGCTCCTGCATATAAGCTGCGGGGTACAAAGTGTGAGAAAAAGTAGCGGCTTGTATACCAACAATTACAGTACTACTTACTACTTCTAGTACTATTCCTACTTCGTGGTTTTTCACTTATCACAGGGCTTCAGGATACGGATCCCCCACGATAAACGAGGGAATACTGTATTTATAAATGTGTGTTCCTGAAGTCAGTTCAGATGTGTGTGTGTAGTGGGGTGGTGGGGGGGCATAGTAACATAGAGGCAGGAGAAAGAAGAGACAAAATGTTGCTTCGAACAAACAAACTATAAGGTCTTTTGAAGCAATTCTTGAAGGGTGATTGACACAAGGGATAGGTTCACACTCGGGTGAGTTTTCACATTTTTACTGCACTAGATGTCAGAGACATGACGAGTTCAAAACACTCCTCACAACTGTGTCAGTATTATAGTGGAGAAACATATTTGGTCTCACTCTCCCTTCTGAGGCACCTCATGGCCTACTGCCAAACCACACATATTGATGGATGGTCAACAAAATTTCCTACGTTTTGATATTTGTTCATTCAACCTTTGTTTATACAGATTAGTCTCACTGAGGTTTGAGGACACATATAAGCATATGTTAAAAGATGTGGTGGGAGGAAGAGTTTGTCCGATGACTTTCTAATCTAAAAAGTTACAGTATTTTCTGCTGTATAAGTCGCACCTCTGTATAAGTCGCATTGTCCAATTTTGTCCAATAATTGGGAA
>JARVGS010000760.1:16221405-16233424 GCA_031762315.1 Hypsolebias antenori | reverse complement strand
AAAATGAAATCAATGGAATTATAAGTTCTTTGTCTCAGAAGGTCTTCTGGGACAGGATGGACATGTCTTGGACACGTAGGTATATCCCTACAAGAATAATTAAATTAAATCTATATTAATTAACTTAAATGAAAAAGAGTTTTCTGGTCTACACAGAAAACTACGTGATCTGTGGCTCTCTGACGAGTTGAACCAGACTAACCGGACTCCCTGGCCCGGCCCATTTCTGACCTCCATGGGGTAGATGCTGCTCTGGGCGATGGCTCCAGCCAGAGAACCGGACAGAAACCTCTCGGCGATGCCCAGTGTCTCCTGGTCACTGCCGATCAGCCGTTTGATCTGGTGGAACATCATGGTTTGTTCAGCAGAACCTCTAACAGAACCTTTATGAAAACCTGTGCTCAGTTCTGACCTGCTCGTAGGCCATGAACTTTATGGCCGACTCCGGGGCGATCTTGATGACGTTGATGCCGTTTCCTCTCCACAGTGATCTGACTCCGCCTTCTCGGATCATCTGAGCGAAGCCGCCGCCGATTCTCATGCTGTTATTTTTGGAGGCGTGGACCTGAGGAAACACAACGGTTCTGACAATTCATGTCCCCGGTCCAGTGCCCCAAAGTCCAGAACAATGGATCTAAGGGGGTTTACCTGCATTAGAACTTTGAGCCGGTCCAGCGGCGCCGTGCAGGTACGAGATGCGGCTCCAGCTCCTCCTCCGGCCACCAGGTGGCGCCACCACATCCCCGTTTTCCTCTCCTCTGCTGTGAACTCGTCTGGAACCATCAGACTTTCCCCCACATCCAGGATCTGAGGGTGAAATGGACTGGGTCAGGACTTCCGGTTTGAACGTCACCACGATGGCCCCGCTGTGAACGAGCTCCCGAGAGAACCTGAGAAATTGAAAACCCAACCCCACTAAAACGACGAAAATAAACCCATAAAGGCGAAAAAGAACTGGGGTGAGCGAAATACTTCTAAACCGATGCTTTGTAGCGTCAAAAAGCAGACTTTTATAACAGAGAAAACACTGCTAGCATTTCGGCTACAGCTAACCGCTACCCACTTTGGCTTTGAATAATTACGGCTGCACTTTTCGACCTGAGCTAAGCAACCAACAGTGGTACAATGGCTGAACGGGAGACGGTGCTGCAGGAACTAAGAGGCTTCCGACAGGAAAATAATGCGCATCTGGGGGAAATTAAAGAGGAAATGCGAAAGATGAATGCCAGACTAGACGAGGCGGAGAGTTGAATTGAAAAAGCGGAGGAGAGGATTTTAACCACGGAAGACGCCGTCACTGAAATAATAAAGCTACAAGTAAAGCTTGAAGATAAGCTAATGGACCTAGAGAGCCGCACACGAAGAGAGAACATACGCATCTATGGCGTACCCGAGGCGGCAGAACGAGACTCGGCGTCAATGGCCGACTTTGTGGAGAAGTTGCTCCGTGAGGGCTTGGCGCTGTCCCAGGACGAGCTCAACCTGCACATTGAACGGGCGCACCGCTCTCTAGGCCCGACACCCCCAAGCGAGGCGCCACCGAGGTCCATTATTGTGAAATTCCTCAGTTTTAAAACCAAAGAAATCCTCCTCCGCAAGACATGGCAGAAAAGAGGATTTACCTGGAACGGCAAACAAGTGAGTTTGGATCATGACTATCCTCCTCTGATTTTGAAAAAACGAAAAGAATACGCAGAAGCGCGTAAGATCCTAAAGGAGCAGCAGATCCCTTTCCAGACCCTCTTCCCGGCCCAGCTGAAGGTGAAATATGCCGATGAAACGAAGATCTACAACACGGTAGTGGAAGCTACTGAAGACATGTCCAGCAGAGGATACGCTGTGCGGGTCGTTAAGTCACCAGAAACGGTCCTGGAACAACTGAAGCAGCTGACCTGGAGCAGGGTACGTGGGGGACCGGGGAACGGTGCGGCGAACACGAGGCGGGACCCCGCAGCCGGATACAAAGAAAAACTCAGAGCTTTCAAGAGGACGGCCCCCACGCACACGGAAAATTGAGGTTTATCCACTCTGTGATTTATAATTAAGACTTGCATTTGGTTTGTGAAGTACATTAAGTAAATAAGTTAGGTTCCTCACGGTACTCTCCACATGGAGGCCATAGCCACTAAGGGCCCCCTTCATTAACCGATGAGGAAGCTGCCTTTGGAGGTGAAGCAGGGTCAACTTCCGAGACCCCCACCTAGGAAGTCAAGAGCTCAGTTTGAGCCTTGTTTGTTCTGGACGTTGTTTTTTTTAAGTGTTTTACGTTTAGTGTTTTCAAGAGTGAGCAGGGAGCCCATTAATCTGTGTGTTGTAATTAAGAAATATAACTTAGATGAATAGCAGGTTGATAAAATTGGTGTCAAACAATATTAATGGTTTGCATAGTCCAGTAAAAAGGTGGAAAGTTTTATCTAAATTTAAAAGAGACAAAGCCCAAATTGTTTTACTGCAGGAGATGCATCTAACGGATAACGAACATGCTAAATTGAACAGGATGGGTTTTAAACATGTGTTTTACTGTTCCCACAGCTCTGGGAGGTGGAGGGGAGTGACAATTTTACTATCAGGAACTCTTAACTATGAACATATATCAGAGCACAAAGATAAGGAAGGTCGATACATAATGATAACAGGCAAGATTAATGGTACCATGACTACCCTCCTGAATGTATACATTCCTCCTGGCAGCGATTGGTCCCTGTATAAACAGATTCTCAAAATTGCAACAACTAGGAGTCAGGGAACTTTAATATGCAGTGGTGACTTTAATATCTTATTAAACGCCAGATTTGACTCTTCTAATGGGAAAGGCGATGTACGAAATATTGGTAAGAGGATGGGACACCTCATGGGTGACTTAGGACTAGTGGATGTATGGAGAGAACATCACCCAACCAATAGAGAATACACCCACTTCTCGTTCCCACATAACATATATTCTAGGTTAGATTACATTCTCATATTCAAGAATGATTTGTTTAAAATCAGAACCTGTGAAATTGGTCCCTGCACAATTTCTGATCATAATCCAGTTTATGCTGACATTTGTCTGAACAGGAAAAATAGATCTACATTATGGAGGCTGAACATAAATATTTTAAACTACCCAAACATCAAAGAAAATTTAAAAAAAGAAATAGAGAATTATTTAGCTCAAAATGATAATGAGGAGGTGTCACCAGGAATATTATGGGATGCACTGAAGGCGGTGATTAGAGGGAAAATAATTAGTATATCCTCCCACTTAAAAAGAGAAAATATGCAAAAACGTAAATACCTGGAAGATAAATTGTTAAAGCTGCAACACCAACACTCCAAGACTATGAATGACAATATTAAATCTGAGATGGTAAAGCTTAAAAAAGAATTAGATGACCTAAACATGATTGATGTACAGAAAAAAATAATTTTGAACAAGCAGCAATACAGTGATGTAGGGGGAAAATCACTAAAACTTCTCTCGTATAAACTCAGAAAGCAGCAGGCGGAGAGGACTATACATAAAATAAGAAATCCTTTAAATGGTCAAATAGAAACGGAAGAGGAGAAAATTCAACAATGTTTCCAGAATTATTACAGAAAACTTTATTCTCAAACCCATGTAGATAATAATCAAGATGTCAATAATTTTCTGTCTGAACTAGAGTTACCAACAGTGACAGAGGAACAAAATAAAACGTTAGTATCTACAATAACCATAGAAGAAATCCACTCAGCAATTAAAAGACTAAAAGGGGGAAAAATGGCAGGGCCGGATGGATTTGGCCCAGAATGGTACAAAATAATGCAGGATCGTTTGACTCCCGCCCTGCAGAAAACATTTAACTGGGTAATGGAGAAGAAAATCATACCTCCCTCATGGAGGGAAGCAATAATCTCTATAATTCCGAAAGAAGGAAGAGATAACCTAGATTGTAATAATTACCGCCCAATTAGTGTATTAAATATTGATTATAAGTTGTTCACCTCCATCATCTCAAAAAGACTTGAAACAATTTTACCAGGATTAATACATAACGATCAAACAGGCTTCATCAAACATCGTCAAACTCAGGATAACATTAGGAAAGTTTTACATATATTGAACCAGGTTCATAGACAAAAAATAGAGACTTTAGTGTTAAGTTTAGATGCCGAAAAGGCATTTGATTCGGTGAGGTGGTGCTTTTTATATCAGGTACTTGAAAGATTTGGATTTGATAAATCTATAATAAATACTATCTCGGGGTTGTACAATAAACCAACAGCCAAAATCAAAATTAATGGAGACCTCACTGAATCATTCATACTCGAGCGAGGCACTCGGCAGGGTTGCTGCATGTCGCCGCTCCTCTTCGCCTTGTTCATAGAACCATTGAGCCAATGGATCAGGCAGAGACGGGATATAACTGGAGTGGGGACAGCAGGAGGGGAGCAAAAATTGGCACTATTTGCTGACGACTTGTTGCTTGTTATATCACATCCTACGCAGGTTCTACCCAAAGTAATGAAAATCCTATCAGAATTCGGTTTGTTCTCAGGGTATAAGGTTAATGTGAACAAAACGCAGGTACTAACGGTAAATTATGACCCACCAGCTGAAATTAAGAATTGCTATAAATGGAAATGGGACGCGGAAGGTGTTAGGTATTTGGGGGTGGTGATACATCGTGACCCTGCTAAAATGTTTGAGGCCAACTATGCCCCCCTGAATATAGCTATAAAATCTGATATCCAAAGATGGAATGCTATACCTTTTTTCGACCTACACTCCAGGATTGAGTCAATTAAATTAAACATCCTTCCCCGAATGCTGTATTTATTTCAATCTCTGCCTGTCCCCATACCCTCAAAACAATTTGTAGAATGGGATAAGATGCTATCAAAATATATTTGGAAAGGGACAAAAGCCAGAGTCAAATACAAAACTCTACAATTAAAAAAAGAAAAAGGAGGTTGCGGGCTTCCTTGTTTGAGAGAATATTTCTGTGCGGCTCAGTTGAGACCATTGATATGTCTGTGCTGTCCGGATTACGCTGCGGGATGGAAAGATGTGGAAGGGGAAACAATCAAAACAATACAGATAAAAGCCATAATAGCCGACACAAAATTGCAGAGCAAAATTATTTGACAGATGAACCAATATCGCAAGTAATGATATCTGCCTGGAATGAAGCAATTAGAATATGTGGATTAGAAAATGCTTCTAAAGTTCTGAGATGGTGCGCTTACGATTCAGATTTCATCCCAAATCAACATGATGAAAGATTCAAGAAGTGGATGTCAAAAGGCCTAACTAGTTACTACTCTTTTGTCCATAAGGGGGCGTTCCAATGTTTTGAGAACTTGAAAAGAAAATATGATTTATGCGCGGATGACTTTTTCAGATATCTACAGGCCAGAAATTATTTTAATCAAGAGATAAAAGAACATTTACACAACCTGAGATTGGTGGAAACATTTATATTATTAACCAAATCAAAAACAGACAAAATTATTTCCAGGTTGTACAACGCCATTCTGCGGTGTAAGAAGGACAGCACTGTTTATGTTAAAGTGAGTTGGGAAAAGGAAGGTACTCTAACGATTCCAGAGGAAGATTGGGACCACATCTGTAAAATACCATGGACAATAACAAGATCAAAGGTTTGGCGTGAATTTTGCTGGAAAAGCATTATAAGATTTTTCATTACCCCAGAACAGAAACGATATCAGGGAAGGGGCGATGCATGCTGGAGATGTGGCAGAGACGGTGCCAATCATTTCCATACTTTCTGGGACTGCCAAACCATTCAGCAATATTGGTCTCAAATCCATGAACATTTACAAAACATTTTCGCATTTGACTTTCCGTTAACCTTTGAATGCATATTTCTATGTAACATACCGACCGACAAACTGAACTACAAAGATCAAAAACTCCTGCTCATTTTGCTGGCAGGGAGCAAAAAGGCTCTCACAAGAAAATGGCTCAAACGGGAACCTCCAACAATTGAAGACTGGATTAATGTAGTGAAAGAGATTTATATATTGGAGAAATTGTCTTTTTCCATTAATGTGCAGAGGGACACCTTCTACAAGATATGGTCAAAGTGGACAGAATATGTCAAACCTGTTAGGTCTGATTTTTTGTAAACCTTGCTGTCATTCAGACTGATGTTTGGATTTGATATGTGATGTCAATGATTGGTTGGTATTCAGGCCTACCCCCGCCACTCTCATGTAAGTTCTGGTTGGTTTTTGTTGGTTTTGTTTTGCTTTTTTATTATGTATTTATTTATTTATTTTGTTGTTGTTTGGTTTGTTTGTGTGTGTTTTTTACTTTTCCTGTCAAAGAAAAACTGAGAAAACTGAGAAAGAATGTAAAATGAGAACAAAATCAATATAATTATATCATTGTAATGTAACAGGCTTTCTCACTAAAAATAATAATAATAAAAAAACAACAACATTGAGCTCTTTCACCTTGAACAGATCTCCCAGTACTGCTCGTCGCATGCAGCGGATGGAGCTTGAGATGCTGGTTCCAGAGACGAGGCTGTCTGGAAATAAAACCAGGAAACCCTGCTCCCTGTCGACTAACCAGGTACCACCTTCGGAGAAACCCTCCAGGTGGATCACATCACCACGAAAAACTGGCGTAGTCTCCCTGACAACAGCCAAGGCAAAAAATAATAATTGTAATTTATCTGCATGTGCAATAAATAAAGAGCCACAAAATTTGGAAGACCACAAACTGAGACAACTTTAAAACTAGAGGAAGAAAAATAAAAGCGATGCATATTGAGGCACAGGCTGAAAGGATTACGTCAAATCTTATCTGAAATTAGCAGGAAACGGTGTGCTGTTAGAATGAAGAGGAGCGCTACCATCCATCTTTGAGCAGGCACGTCTCCGTTGGATGAAGAGACTTGGAGCAGGAGATGGTCAGCAATTTGTGCAAAGGTCTCTCCTCTACGTCCACAACCAGATACCGGTTATTTTGGCCCCCAAAAAGAGTCACATGATCTGGCACTTTACTGTAAAAAAAATAAAATAAAATAATAGAAATTGCGTCAGATACACAAAAGTTTGACTTAGAAAAAAATCAGCACTTAATGAGCCAAAGACGTTTTTTTACAACGTTTTCTTTGGTTTCTCTTCGATGTCCTCTTCATCGTCCATTTGCTCTGTAAACCAGCTCTCTTCAAACACGTCTTCTACGGGACACGCAGACGCCACTCCTGTATTATCTTGTTTTTGATATGGAGGCAAAATAAACAAAAAAGACACACTGAAAACAAACAAAAGTAATTACAGTGATATACTGTAATGATCTGACAGTTAATATTTTGAACCGTCACCATTTCCGCTATAGTTTTCTTTTTAAACTTCTAAGCTGTCACGTTTGCATCGAACACCATTCGACAAACGTTTTCGTGTTTTGCAAAAAAGTATCTCAACATTCAAAACGTAAAAATGTATTTTAAATGACAGGGTATACCTGTAGTTTGTTCCTGACCTGAAGAGGTCCTGTTGTCTGCATCTCCATCTGTTTCTATTGTTCTTGTAGATTCTTTTACCTTCAGGACATCCTCTTGCTCCAGTTTTCCTGTGGCTGGCTGTGCACAAGCGTTAACAGTGGAAGTGTCCTCATCTAGGCAGCTCTGTAGGTTTCTGCTGGCTTTAGTCTCATCCGCTTTCAGCTCTCCTATTACGGTAAAATCAGATTCAGCATTTTCTTCTTTCTCCTGTTTTCTCTGTTCGCCCACCAAGTGGTCAGAAACTGACTGCAGAGAAATCACTGAGTTTTTGCCTTTTGTCAAATTCACTGTTGTACCTCCACTCTTGCCTATCAAACTCTCAGACCGGTCATCAGACTGGTCACTGTTAAGCTGAGGTGTCCTCACAGGGTCAGCGAGAGGCCTCTCTCCTTTTAGGCTGACCTCTGTGGAGCTGGTCACAAGTTTAGGTGAACTTCGTACTCTCTTTGCAGTGTGAGATTCCTCAGGAGGACTGAAGAGTCTCTTTAACGGGCCAGATAATCTGTTCTCTCTCTTGTTTTTAACCCCGTTCTCCGTCATTTTTTGTAGTTTTAAACCTTTAGCACTAGGACTGCGACTGATGGGGGACAGCAGGCAGACAACGGCTTTGCACGCAGCCTCTCTGCAGGGCTCTTGGCTCAGTTGATCCTCCTCTCTAGAGGAGGAGAGCCTAATCTGACAGTTGGGGGTTTCAGGGACTGAGAGGAGGAGGTCCGGAGAAGAGGGAAGGATGTTCTCCAAATCACCTAGGACATTCCTCTTTGATGGGGAGTTTAGTTTCTCACCACCATTGATCCAAGCTTCAGTTTTGGAGAGAACTCCACTTGAAACGGTCTCATCTGTGGAAGACGATGAAACCTACAAGCAAAACAATCAGTTGGTGATTTGGAAACAAAACCTATATGAAACTGACTATAAAGAGAAAAAAACAACAGTTTTACACTTTTATTTGTCCTTTATAGGCTACTGTAGCAGCATCTAAACTGCTTGAATCAAAGAAAACAAGTTATTTGAAGACCCATGAAAATATAGCCTTTGTGCTTAGAGTTTATATAATTAAAACAAATGCAATAGGTCTTATGTTGGCTGCTCAAGTAATATATAATATGAAAATCATTGATTATGCCACAAAATCTTCACACAACTAACAGTGATAATCAATAACATTGCATGCAGTAATTTCAGAGTCATGGCATCAAGCTGGAAGACACAAGAGGAGAAATGACATAAACAAATAATTAAACACATACTTTTGGGTTTTTGGGGACAAAGAATGAAGAAATGTTCTGTTGTCCTTTAAAGATCCCTGGAGGTGCCTGACAACCAACCACAAAGATATTAGTTTATCACACGTTTCATTTGTTTAGTTGTTAAATAGAAAAACATGTTTCAAAAACTAATTTTCAAAACATTAGAGATCATCATCTGTGAAGTAGTTTAAACTAAATTTTCTCTGCCTCTGCTTGAAATGATGCAAGAATGCAGCATAAACAAACCTTAAAACTATTTAACTATTAGTAATTTAACAACTTGTTGTGTACTTAAAGGGAAACAAAATGCTGAAAAAATCCTTCAAGGTTCAAGCAGAGAAGCAGCAGTTCGTTACATCCTCAGAAGAACGGACTCACCTTCATCTTCATTTTGCTTCTGTTCATGGCGGCGATGGACAAACTTAAACCAAGTGATTTTGTTGTGAAATTTAACGTTTAAAAAGCTGATTTTTGCTGCATTATTTGGCGGGCAGGTCGTGTTAAGTGAAGTCATCAACTAACGACGCTCGTGTTGTTCTGCATCTCCATTGGTCATAAACCAGTCAACAACAAAAATGTCGCAACACGGCCAAATAATAAAATAAATAAATAAATAAGTCATCGAACGGATTCATCACTGGCATCCATGTTCTCAATAATCTCACAGCTGAATCCTTCTGTGTTTAATTCAAAGTCTCCCGCGCCAAATGTTTCACAGAACGGAAGTTGCGTAGGGCAAGTTCCGGGTTCGCTCGTTTTCTACTTTCCCCGGCATCGGCCGGTGTTGTGCAGACAAAAGTACCACACCGTCCGTCCTTCAAACGCCCAGAGAGCAAGGCAGCATTTTTTTTAATTACATGTAATTAATTAATTTTTTTTTTTTTTTTTTTTTTTTTTTTACAAAAGGCTGCAGAGAAACTAAAGTTGGAGTTGAGATTTAGCATATGGATCCTAACTTAACTTAACTTGCCAAATATTTGAGCTGTTTGTGTTAACGTAAATAACAACAAGGTTTATTGTTTATTAACCTTTAACAAAGTTTTTGAGCATTCATCATAAAAAGGTTTAAAACATCAAAGTTCATCCTCAATAATCCAGGGGGGGAAAAAATCAAACAAATTAAGTCACTTAACAGTTGACTTAACTTTGTTGAATAACAAGGTTTATTTTAAACCCAAAACCATCGTATATTTGTTTTTGTAACTATTGATTGTACATCATATCAACTCCAAAAGTACTGAATAAAAACGATCATTATTTGTTCATCTAGCAGCACTTTTTCAGAACAAGCGGGAGAGGGCATTTTTTGGGCAGGGCTGTCTTATGACAACTCATGCTCAACTGTTCCCTTGCTTTGTTGGTTTCGTTTTTGGGCTCATGGTTAATGTTTCAGCCTCTTTTCTAGCATTAATCCTATCATTATTACTGTTTTACTTTTACATTTTATACTTTTGTTGGATATAACTGGAACCCTGAGTACATGACAAAAAAATAATCTTAAAACCTTGAAATCACTTCTTCCAAGAGAACAAATTCATTGAGACATACCTGTGTTTCTTTGCAGAATTATTTGTGCACCTCCTGGTTTCTTCTCAGTGGGTGATGTCACCAACTCCTATATCTTAGCTGCTTCATTAATTATTTGTAATACTTCATTAGAGTAGCTTCCAGCGAGGACCTCTGTCCTGGATTCCCTTCTTAAACAACAAGAGGAAGTCAGCTCAGCCTCGCCCAGCAACCTGCCTGCTCCGCTCTTTCTCTCCGTTCATCCAAGAACTTCCTGCTTACCTTTTCTGGTAAACAGCAGAACAAAACTGTTCATGATCCGGTCTTGATCCCACGGTGTTGGGAAATTTTAGGCCCATCTCTAAACTTCCCCTCCTGTCAAAACTCTTGGAGAAAATTGTATATTCACAGTTAAAATCCTTCTGGGATGTACATAACATCATGGATGTGTTCCAGTCTGGATTTAAAACTCTCCACAGCACAGAGTCAGCTCTGCTGAGAGTTTTTAATGACATCCTTCTGGCATGTGACTCGGGTGATCATGTGATCCTTGTGTTATTGGATTTAACTGCTGCGTTTGACACAGTGGACCACAGCATTTTATTGTCACGTCTACAGCATCAAGTAGGCATCGGTGGGACTGCTCTGGAGTGGTTGGGGTCCTATCTGGCTGACAGAACATTTTCTGTAAAAATTGCTGGGTATGAATCCTTTTCTGCTCCTTTGTCATGTGGTGTACCTCAGGGATCAATTTTAGGGACTTTGCTTTTTTCTTTATATCTACTTTCTCTAGGATCGATTTTTAGAAAACACGGCATCTCCTTTCACTGCTATGCTGATGATAGCCAAATCTATGTGCCTTTGAGGCGTGTTGATGCCTGGTCGATTAGACCTTTTGTCATGTCTTGAGGATCTTAAAGCGTGGATGGCCCTAAACTTCCTGCATTTTAATGAAAAAAAAGACTGAGGTACTCAACTGAGGTACTCAACCTTTATCTATACAGGTTAGTATATGAATGTTTGAAGTGAGCCACATCTTGACAGTCCATTTGCTCCAAAGAGCTGTACAACTGGGATGTCACTGGCCATGATGTATGTCATTAGGTATGTCATACGTCATGGCAAACATCAGGGTCGTACCACGGCTACATGTTTTGTCAAGTAGGGAACCCAACCTAATTCCTCCTGAGCTGCTGCCCTTCTCCTCTTCACTTGTTCTTCGTCTCAGTAAAAGAGAAGGAACATTTTCTGTGAGTGAGGAGGAAAACATGAATACCTTTAGGATCCGCTACACCAGCTGGTTTGCAACGTATATGATCTTATGAGTATCTTACATGCAACATGGGTGAACTTAAACTTATTCATTTCATGCTTAGAACTTATACAAAATCTTTAACTGGCCTATATCAGCGTGCTTGAAATATATTCAATTTACATTTTTTTCAATACGTGGGCACAAGTTCTCTAAAACGGTTTATTACGACAGGGCCTTATGTAAGTGACCAAGGTCTGATTTGAAAGAATTGGATATGTTACATTCAGATTATTATAAAAACAAAATAAATCAGATTTGGGTCAAAGGCAAAAAAAAAAAAAAGAAAAAAATATATGTATTAGAGGTGCGAATCTCTCCGTGTCTGGAGAATCGATTCGATTCCGATTTTTGGTGTCCCGATTCGAATCAAAATCGATTTTTCGATTCAGAAACGATTTTTGATTCAGAAACGATTTTTTTAATTGAAATGTTCATAAATGTAG
>JARVGS010000760.1:16120612-16132795 GCA_031762315.1 Hypsolebias antenori | reverse complement strand
TTCAAAACATTAAAATGGATTCTCCTATTAATAAAATTCATTAAAGGGGAATTCTGTTGCTCAAAGATGTTTAATTTGATTTAAATTGTCTATACCTTCTGTATCTAAGTACGCAATCTTGTCAACCATCCTCATAACACAAAATGTCAAAATGAAAATATATGTATAACAAGTATAAATACTTCAATACAGTATAGTATATAGTTATCGAAAGCAATAGTACCGGTATATAAAAAGTTGTTTATAAAAACAACGTTTTGGGCCAAATTAGTGAATTACTTTGGGATAAAAATAAAACATTTACTGTATTTTGCTATTCTCTTCATGTGCTGCATATCTGAAGAAACTGATTTTGGCTGCTCTTGTAAACTTGTTTTGAGTCTGAAACCTGTGTAATTTCATATACTGTACTCATGACCAAATACAGAGTTGATTGTTCTTTTTCTGTGCAAAAACTCAGACTCTGAGCCGTGGCGTAGCAACCAGTGTTTGTATGACTAGTTTTTGCTGTTCTTCAAGGTTGTGTTGAATGAGCAACCCACCCATCCATCTGGAGTGGAATGCTTTTTGAGAAATAAACCAAATGAATGGCTTTCGCTGAGGTTTACTGATAACATCAAAGTAAATTTCCTGCAAATTACACCTTTCGGTCCTCTGTTGCTGTTCAGCGGATGTTTTGGTTGTATGTAACCTGGGTCAGCTGAATCCCCCTGGAGCAGGGTGTTACCACGTAACCATAGCCATGTTACCAGGAAAGCAAAGATAGGTGGGTTATGATTCAGGGAAAAACAAACCATGTCAGCAGACAACTGGAAAAACAAGCTTCAGCAATCGTTGTCTCTGAAATAAATGGGCCAAGGTGCTGCTAATACCCTCATATCACACTTGTGAGAGATATACTAGGTCTTTTTGATTGCAAAATGATGTTTTAAGTGTTTACTTGTGGTAAAATAATCGGAAGAAAATAACAAATTCTCAAAATATAATTCATAAGTCTTATAAACAATTGGAACTGAAGCAACAATACCTACACTTCCTGTAAACATCTTTACAGTCATCGGACCTACACATTTGCTTCTTGTTGGTTAAAAAGACAGCCAATAAAAACTGTCAAATTTAAATTCTCGACTGATGGGTAACTTCAACTTTATATTTATACTTTGTGGTTGTGTTTCATTTAAAACATGAGTTATGATTTTAAAATCACAGTTGGCAATTCTGAAAAACATATGTATGACACACATGAATAGTAATTTACTCAATTTAGGCAAAAAGAGTTGTTTTAAAATGTTGTGACCTTCCTACATATTCAATTCAAAAATACTTTATTAATCCCAAAGGGAAATTAATTTATGAATTGTTGTGTTGTTATCCCTCATCATCCTGGTTTCATTCAAGAATTCGGGGGAGGGGCGGAGAAATTTAAATTTGTATGACAAGAAAGTTCATGCTGAATAATCCAGGTACCAAATCCAATAATTCTCAACTGGGTCATCTGGACTTTCTTTTTAATAGAAGCGTTTCACCCTCACTCCAGAGGGCTTCATCAGTCAGAGTATAGTTCCAGCACACTGTTCTCCCACCAAGCAGTAAACAACTTAAGTGGACCAACCAGTTTGCTGGAGACAAGATGGTTTCTGGAGGCCATCCTGTCCCTCGTCGACTCCTCCCAGGCAGGCAGCCACAGCCAAAGTGGTTCAAGACAAGAAATTTCATGCTCAATAATCCAGGTTAAATTTGTATGCCTCTTTTGTGACTGTCAGTTGTCGTCGTTACTCACTGTTGTCATCACTCTTTGTTAAATAAATCAGGTTTCTCTTGTAAATGAGTCCCCGTGGTTCAATGGGATTAACCTGTCTAAATAAAGTTTGAATGAATGAATGAAAAAAGTTGTTAGATGCTCGCTGTGGGCAGGAAAGATCTGCAGCGAATCAGAAGAAATGGCCACAGATACCGATCAGTCCACCCAGATACAGCTTGCTGTCAGATCCGGCGGGCCTCTCGGTCCTCCTGGGCAACAGGACTGCCCGAATACCAGGCAGAATTCCTCTTGAGCGGTGGTCACTCCTCCCAGCAGTCTGCTGAGCTCCTCATCACCACAGACAGCCAGCTGAAGGTGCCGGGGAATGATCCTGGTCCTCCTGTTGTCATGAGCCGAGTCCAGCTCCAGGATCTCTGCGGTCAGGTACTCGAGCACTGCCAGGTTGGTGGGTATTCGTCCACGGAACCTCCTTTACAACTCATTTGGGAATTGCGGCTGTAGCTGAGGTATTTGAGTGTTTGAGATGTTAATCAGTTGCTCCTGGTTGTTAAAAAACTCCTTGTCACGGTCACGCATAATAAATGGCCAAAAGTAAAAAAAAAAAAAATTCCAATAAAAATCCTTAATCATCTGGAAAAAGTGATTTACATCCAGAAAAAAGAGGAATTAAAGTTTTCAAAAGCAATAAGTCAAAATGAAAGTACTCCAACATGCCAACAACCCAGAGCGATGTAATTCTAGAACAGAATTGCCTTTTCTTTTTTTTGCTTTTTTTTTTTTTTTTTTGGAGGTATTATGTTTTGGAGTTAATAATTCTTAATTGCAAATTTTTGCTCATCAATTATTGGGGACTTGGTAACGTTAGACTCACTCCTCAAAAGTCCAGTGATTTGTACAGAAATAAAACTTGTTGGTTTTCAGGTTTTTAAACACAAGTCTCAGTTTTTGGTTTTTCTGGACAAGGGATTAAACCTGTTTTTACACAAACTGAACAGGAGACAAGACACTACAGTAATGTACTTTATTCTGACCTGTAACCATCTCATTAAAAGGTTACTGTTTTACTGATGCTTCTGTTGTAAGAATACTCTTGATCTGTGGTAAAACAGATGGGTGACCTCTGAACAAACTGGTCTTGAATTGGTTTTAAAACTCACTGCTCTCCATTTATTGAGCAGCAGAATAAAACTATAATCAAATAAAAACTTTGGTCTGATAAGTATATTTTAGCATCGATTTAGCAGCTAGAAACCTTAAAGACAGCCAGCCATCAATACAACTAGATATTGGTCAGAGATATTTTTAATTTAATAACAGCTTTTCCAACATGTGTTTGAATACAGTATCTCCACCATCTTCTTACATTATGAGTTTTTGTTCAACAAACTTAACTTATTCAACAATCTTTCTTTCCTTAGAATCATTCATTTACCTCCACTGACATGTTTTCCATCATCCAGCAGAGCTACAGTCCATCACAGTTACTGAAATGAAAAATAAAACTCATTACCTGACTAACAGTACTGCATGTACTGTATACCAGTAAGTCCAGTGAACGCCTCATCATATGTCCCAAGGAGCAGATCAGCTCAGCTCATCAACTGGTGACCAGTTTATGTTTGTGTGTGCATGTGTGCAAGAGAGACTGTGTGTCAATGCTTTTATTGTTTTGTAGAGGAGACAAACGTACAAAAAGGCGCGTACACAAAGGGACTCAGACACCTTGCTCTCTGAGGAATGCTTCTCCAGGAAAAATCTGAAAGATATGGGGGCTGTTCAAATAAAATAAATCATACAACCGAAGGAAAATAGGTCAGGAAAAAAAAAAAAAACGAAGTGACAGAACGCCCAAGTAAAGTACATTTTGCTCGCCTCTCTGTCTTTTAGGCGGCAGGAACTCCAGTTTCAAGGATTTTGCTGTGTCTGCAGACTGAGCTGCATATCTGCACTGTCACAGTGAGATGAGGTCAGGGCAGTGTGGGATTACCATGTGCTCCAGTCAGGTGTGTGTGTGTGTGATGCCCTCAACTGGTAGCATCCCAACATGGTAATCTCTGACAGTTCAGTCTTTCATTACTTTTTAATCTCTTTTCTTCACTCTTTTATTCTGCCTTTACCTTTAGATGTGTAATAATTTATTTCAGATTATTCAGTCTGGTTAATGCTTATAGTCATAACCATCGTAACATCTAATCTGTAGGAGGGGATTATTTAATTGCTTAAACCTTATTTCAGTATTGCCAGTAGTTCCAGATTATTGGGAGAATTGTTAGCACAAATGCAAAATTAACCCACCCCCACCACTATTAAAAAAAATACATAAATAAAAATATATTCAAGCAATAAAATAAAACATGTTCTGTTGATTTCACTTGTAGCAATAAATATTTAAAGTTGCAAGTTTTTCATCAGATTATTATTATTTTCAGTTTTCTGTCTTCCATGCAGTCATAAGGATGGAAGTTCAGCCACAAATGACTGAACAGAGCGTTTGTTGTTTTGAGAAATATGATGAGCAGGATTCCATTCCTCCTCCTGTTCCTTATCAGGGCTGACACAGCGGGGACACACACACACACACACACAGTCACATATTTATGGTTTTAGATGACATTGTGCAAATTGTGCTCTTTTTCTACTTTTATTGTGTTCCTCCCAAATACTCTTATTATATTCACATTTTGCAACATTATGTTACATTTCTTTTGGGATTGTTTACTGAACTGCATGTAAAGTGTCTTGCAGCAGAACACATTAACTAATAGGTGTAAATAAAATAAAAGTACTGGTAACCTAACAATTCCAAAGCAAATCAGAATGTTAAAATACAGTGTAATACAGTAATTAAAACTCTTGCTGGTTCTGATTTGTGGAGGTTGTGCTGTGTGGAGTGAAATCAGTATCTTACCTGCAGTGGAAATTGATCAGTTTGAACGATCAAGTAGGAAATCTCCTGGGAAAGTCAAATAATGTGAGATATTAAATTGATCTAAAATCCCCTCCAGTCTCAAAGTTTATAGTGGGTTATTCCATCCATCCATTATCTTTTACCTGCTTCTGCTTTTTTGAGTGACAGGGCTCACTGGTGCCCATGACCAGCCATCACTGTGTGAGAGGTGGGGAACATCCTGGACAGGTCCAAGTCCGTCACAGGGAGACAGAGACAAAACTCTCACCTAGGGACAATTTGTAGTTATCAGGCAGTCTAACATGCATGTTTTTTGTCTGTGGGAGAAAACCCACGCATGCAGCGAGAGACCCAACCCTCAGCTGAGCCATCGTGCCATCTTAGTGGGTTATTCAACTTTTTATATACTGTACCTTTTCTTTTCTTTGGAGGATTTATTTTGCACAAAGTAGCTGCTTTTACACTAAACAACTTAATGCGTTAGCCTATTGCTTTATTTTTAACTAAAATGTAAACCCCAAACCAAGACTTGACCCTTAAAAGTTGATTTAAACTCGTGGTCTGGTGTATTAGTCACTAAAGGGAATTCCTGTTAACTAAATTGTGTTCAAAGCCGTACAAAACAAGAACTCTAAAGTACAACACAAAGAGTTAGGAAAAAGCAACACAAAAGTCAGATTTTAGATTAACAAGCCTGAGAACAGAGGTTATTCACAGTGCAATTACATTTTCCACACATCCAACTTGTTAACAGTTTTACATTGCAGTTGCCGCAGTGACTGCTGTTGAAACTCAAGCTACAACTATTTGGTCTCAAAGGAAGTTCTTATCTTGAACAGTCTGCAGGGTGTGAATTTTTTTGTCTTCTTTGCTTTTCAAAAGCAAGCTCTCAGCTCTGATATCAGAAAAATCCCAGACTAACCAGTGCACGGCTAACACAGGCCCATATGACCATGCAGCTGCCGCTTTGAAACAGTTCCCACACCTTTCTAAAGATTAGAGAGCGGCATACTTTAAACCGAAACGCAAAAGCCAAAATAATCACAGGCCAGCAGTTTACATTAGCATCAAAATGTTATTTTATTACAAAAAGCTCATGGTCAAAGAAAAAAGAAACAAACATTTAGGTACAAGCCTGTGGGGAAACAACAGTTTACCCAAACCCTGTAAATAAACACAGAACATGACTTAAGTAAAAATCTTTTAAGTTTACTGGAAGTCCACTGCAACCAGAAAGTCAGTGCTCAGGTGGAGGTCAGTATAACTGGTGAGATAAGTAAAATAATACCGAAAATAAAAACATGCGGTACACGTGTAGCATTTTCCTCTAGGAGTCACATCTCCTGCGTTCGTCGGGCCACAGCTGCGATGAGAGCGGCACCTTTCCCACTTCCTTCCTCTGATGGCAGGAAGTTCACGTCACACTGAGGAGCCAGCTCTTTCACCGTCTTTTTTAAGACCTGAGAAAAACTAGAAGCAGCAGCAAATTTCAAGATTTCATTCATCAGTAGGACGACTCAGAATGTACGGGACGTTTTTGAAAAGTTACTCACTGTGGGTGAAGTTTGTAGAGAGCCCCGTCTACCCCCACAGTGATGCTCAGGTGGTCCAGATTTTGGTTTTCTCTGATCTTATCGACAACAGCTGCCAGTCCTGCTGCACACAGCTGAGCAGCCCGACGTGACACGGCTCCACAAACCTACACAGCAAAGACAACCTTTGTCAATATTGCAACAGTTAGCAGTCTGTTGGTGCCACAATCAGCTGAACCAGACAATACGCTGCGCCACAGCGCAGTAAAACAATATTTCTCAACTTCAAAATCAGGTCAACATTTCCAGGGCACCAAGGAAAATAAAAACTTTTAACCTCATTACACTATTTAAATTGATTTTTTAAAATATATATACTGTACTGTACATATATTTTTTCATAAAGTTACAGGAATAAAAAAAAAAAACTGAAATAAATATTTTTGATAATATTCTGTTTCCAACAGTATAAGGATTTTTTTTTAATGAACTATCTAATAAACCATTGCAGACATGCTCCTGTTTTTAGTATTTTAAATTGCTTCATAGTGTAACTCTTTTTGTCACGTTTTAATACAATTTATATTATTTACTTTTCATTTATGCTTGTATGTTTGTCTCTTGTTGTCCGTACCTCATCTGTGTTCTTTGTTTAAAAGAGGTCTCTCTTGTAAATGAGCCCTCGAGGCTCAATGAGACTAATCTGTTATAAATAAAGGTTGAATAAATCTAAATTATAACACAGGTTATTAATGTTTTTGGTAGTGTTTATGATTATTTGTACCGTACAGTTTTTAATGCAATAATGTATTGAAATAACAATATTTTGTTAAAAACTAGAATTCTATGAAAGAATGTATACTGTTGGCCAACTTGCATGCCAAGTTTTTAAACAAAAATCTTATTACATATGATAGTACTTGTCTCTTGTGAACGACTCTTAGCTACTATCAGTGGTGGACAAAGTACTCAATTCTAGCACTTACAGTAAGTAAAAGTATTGACACTCATGGTCAAATCTTATTCAACTACAAGTAAAAGTTGCTCTGTCAAAAGTTTACTCAAGTTGCAGTACTGAAACACTTATTTTTGAAAATACTTAAGTATTCAAAAGTACATGCATTTAAAAGTACTCAAGTATTTAAAAGTACAAATTGTATTTTATAATATCAGTACATTGCTTTATTGTTTTGAGTGATTTTACAGAACACTGTAACTCTCTGAAACCACCTGATGATGTATTGACATGTAAAACCCCTTTAACACCACATGCCTTAATAAAACCTGTACAAATAATATCTTCCCTGCATTTTACGTTTGTGGAAAGTCGTGGCAATCTTAACAGATGATGCACATGTAGTCTTCTCCTCAGCTTCAGTATTCATACACCGTAAAAGTGCATATACTGTATTGACAGCAACAACTAAACACAGGAGAGGAAACAGTAAAACTGATGAGTGAAAGTTTTGCCATACTTAACATAGAAGCTTACAAAACAACGAATGTTCTGCACAGATGAATCTATCATGATACCTGAATCAACAACTGGCCAGCTGCATTTAAGGAAAGAAAAACAGCAACAGACAATTACAAAGCTGAGCCAAAAGGAACAAGTAACAAGAAGCTTCCTAGAAATGTAGTGTAGCTGAAAGTCATAAGTTCCCAAAACACAAATATTTAAGTAAAGTAAAGATACTCAGAAAATGTACTTAAGTATACTGTACTCAAGTAAATGTATTTGTTACTGTCCACACAGCTGAGCAGCCCGACGTGACACGGCCCCACAAACCTACACAGCAAAGACAACCTTTGTCAATATTGCAACAGTGGTAGTCCACCACTGGCTACTACCACATCACATTGTAGCTGTAAATCTGTAAAATTGACCAGGTTAATGCTAATTTTCTATTGAACAAGGTTGAGCTGTGGCATATACAGTACTTTAATCAGGTAAACTCCAAACGTTAATTAGCTGCAGCCGTACGTCAAGTAAGTACTTTTTGAGCGTTTCATTAAATCCACTCCACTGGTAATGAGATATTTTGCTAACAAATAAGCTCATGCACACATGCACAAAGACATTTACATTACTGCTCGCCTTTCATGAGGACAGGTGATACTCATCAAATCAATGAAGCAAAAACAAAGAAAGGCAGTTTATGTAAAATTCAGCACACTGAAAACAGCTGTTGGTCTTCAGACATGAAGTGCGGCTCATTAGCATCATGTTTTAGTCTCTCACCGTTTTGACGATGATGCTGTCATGGCAGGTGCTGTGGAGGCCGAGCTGCTGCAGAATGGATCTGACCTGCAGCAGAGCCAAGCGATCGCTACAGGAAGAAAAGACAGCCGGTCATTACACTGAACACACCAGCTGGAACATCAAGCGACAGTTTGAAATATTGAACAAGCATTTATGTGGTTGATTTGTAGTAAAAGGTGAAAGCAGAGGTTCCTCTACCTCTCTATTTGTGACAGATATTTGGTTTCAAATATTCCTGGTGTTTTCAAGGTTTCTGTCACATGTCCCTTAAACAGTAGACCCTTTCTGGTTAGATCCAATAAAACCCGCCGCACAATTTCTCCCAAATACATCCCACTGGTGAGCTTTTCAAACCTACACACTCAAAAAAACACACAAAAATAAATTAAAAAAGTGAACCAGTGAGGAGAAACTATGTTTTTGGAGCCCGACAGGATAATAAAACACAAGGAGCATTTTTAACCTTTGTTTTCCTTGGTTGATGGAGTTTGTGTCCACCTCAGAGTCATACGACGTGATGATATCGTCCAGACAGCCATCATCACCCAAACCCCCCCACTCTGTGTTTATACACATTTTAGACATCTCAGAATTTGCTTTTTTCTTTGTGTCGTCCCCAGCTTTCTGCTGAGAGAGAAAACAAGTTTAATTAATATCTTAATTTATGACGACCATCATCACATTAACTCACTGCTCCTCTAAACTTTGTTACTTTTTCCTCATCTGCTTCGTGCGTCTTTTCATCTCTCTTTGTTGGGACACCTCCTAGTTCAATCTTCTCAATGTTCTTCAGTTCCTCCATGTAGCAAAGATTTGTGCCTGTTCCTAAAACACAAAAGCGCAGCTGGTTCAGTCTTAAATGATGCCAGTCAAAAAAGGTTGGCAACATCCTCGTTTTCCTTTTGAATAAGTATATGTCCAATTTTTTTTTTACAAATACTGCATGTTACATTACAGTACACCAAGCATTTTAAAGATCATGTGTTGAATCTGTTCCTTTAAATCCTGAGCTCTTTGCAGGCTAAAATTATAACTTAATAAATTAGCATTAATTGAAGGAATGCATATTTCCTGCTGCTTTGCATGTCGAAGTATTACGTTTGATCTGTTGCATGCAGAGCATGGCTTGGGGACGAGTCTCAGTTAATACCACACCAAAGTCAATATCTTTAAAACTCAGTGACATCCATTGTTACGTTTCACTGTGGTGGCCATTCTAAATCAGGATTGAGTTGGAAATGCACATCCAGTGATGGCTTTCATTTAATCATTAATTCATTTGATATTTTGCTAACATACAGACCTCCACACACACACAATTAAATGATTGTCTGCCTGGGTAATAACTACGAAAGATGCTGTTCTTTTAGCTGCTCCCTTCTTCAGGGGTTGCCACAGTGAGCAAACTCTCACAAAATGTTTGGCAAATGTTTTACACCAGAAGCTCTTCCTGAAATAATCTGGGCCTGAACCTGCAAACCCAGGATTACAAGACCACATTGCTGCCCACCTAGCTACTACAACCCCAGCTATGAATGTGGTATCAGAATCACAATATTTGAAACTAATCAAACTGCTTTTACTCTGTAAAGATACCTGAGCACTTGTCATCTTTCTCCTCATAGTTTATGCTACATACCAGCAATCATTCCAATTTCACAGTGAGGGTCTTCATAGGCGCAGCTCATCATGGTCCCAACTGCGTCGTTGATTAGTGCTACAATGTCCAAGTCAAACTCCTGAAGGCATGCACAAATATTTTTTGCACACAAGCACATCCAAACATTAATTAGGCGGGTACCACTTTACAATAAGGCTCCCCTTATAGATGGCTAATAAATAGTTTATAGTTATGTTTTTAATTCCTCTCTAAACACTTTGCATTAATTAAGGGTGACTGAAACAAAACTGACCAGTTTCTTGCCAAATCTGCCATCTATATATTTCATCTAGAGTTGTTATATGAAACATTTCAGACTAAGTTACTAACTTGTAAGCACAATAAGCATTCGTAAACCTATTTCTTTAGCACATACTATTGTACTTTATCACTGCATTATAAGTATCTACAACTACTATTATATCATAAAAAGTTTAGGTTTAAAAATGCTTATTGTGCTCACAAGGTGGTAACTTAGTCTGAAATGTTTAATATAACAACTGTAGATGAAATATAGAACAGATTTGGATCACTGTTTGGAAAGAAACTAGTCAGTTTTATCTCTGTCACCCTTAATTAATGCATAACAAACAGTTATTAATGATTTATAAAGTGTTTATAGAGTAATTAATAACGTAGCTTCAAACTATTAACATTTATAAGGGGAGTCTTATTGTAAAGTGGTACCAATCTTAGGTGCAATATTGTTCAGGTCAATGTCTGCAGAGTGTGTTCTTACACACACATAAATATAACAAGCACATAATTCAGAGTTTTAGTTAAATACTGAAACTAATTTAAATTTATAGAATCCATGCTTCCATCTAACCGGCTACAACTTTGCTCATCATATAAAATTTGTTATGTTTGGACTCACGTTGCGTCTCTTGATGGCGTCTCGAAGCATGTTGACAACATCGTGTCCTTCACAGTCTGTCGCCTTGAAGCCTTTGGTCCAGCTCACTAGCGTGCCCTGTCATGGTATTAAATCGATGAATTATCCTCATGAGTCTACTGACTTAATAATCATTAATCATTATAGGTTGCAATCACTATAAGAAGAGATTTCTGTGGAGTTAAAAACTGATCTTATGGGACAGAAATTAAGTCTGAGACACTCCAATGCCTACCGTATCAATGGCAGACTGCTCACAGGGGAACGAGAAGGTGAAGCCTGCAGGAAGGCGAGTTTTCTTCAATCCCATGTAGTCCAGGAAGTCACAAACACATTGTGCTAGATGGTCGAACAACTAAAGGCAACCAAAGAAAAACATTAAACTTGCAAGTTCAAAATTCAATAGTCTTTGACTGTGAATCTGGAATGAGGATCGTCCTACCTCCTCTCCAGTTCCCTGCATAATCTCCAGTGGGATGGTGTAAATTTTGTGGTAAAGTCGGGATCTCTGTTTTTTAAAACTCACTAGCAAAGCTCTGAAGTTGGTTCCTCCGAGATCAAAGGCAAGGTATTTCCCATGTTCTAGAAGGAAAAAAATAAATTAATTAAATAAATAAATAATGTAAGTAATTAGAATTACACTTGTATATTTTTGCAAAAACTGGAAAACTGTAAAGCTTTTTGTAACTGAGTAGTTTAAATAATAATAAATACAGTAATACAGTAATATAATTTATTTTCAGCGCTATTCTGACACTTAAGGACATCGAACAGAGGGTATAAGCAACAACACATATAAAAACATCACAAAGAAAATATGCATGTAAAAATGTCAACGTATTAAGACATGCCAGCGAGAAGGTCGCTAGCTCAAATCCCGGCATGGGACCTTTCTGCGTGAAGTTTGTATGTTCTCCCTGTGCATGTGTGAGGTTTCTCCAGGCTCTCCAGTTTCCTCCCACAGAGCAAAAACATGCATGTTAGCAGTGGCGGTCCTAGCCTATTTGGCGCCCTGTGCGAGCAACTCCAATGCCCGCCCCAGGTTGGGCACAGGCAGTCGGGTTGCTGCTAAATGGTGCCCCCTGCCTGCAGTGTGGTGCATGACAGGCAATTTGTATCAGAAGGTCACTCCACCATCACAAGAACACTTCTTTTATTTTTTT
>JARVGS010000760.1:16087567-16099772 GCA_031762315.1 Hypsolebias antenori | reverse complement strand
TTTTGTTAAGAGATGGAGTTGTTATAGTTTAAAGGGAACTGAGATTTTTGTTAAATCCCAATATAGAACCAGCCTAACGGGACGATCTATTTCAATTCAGGGAGTTGACCTGTGGAATAGTTTGGAAAAAGAAAAATTAATCCCTGTTCTTTTTATGGCCTGAGGCCCAAAAATACTTTCTACGGTAAGCAACATTTATTTTAGCTTAAAGAGGTCCTCACTTGATAAAACAAATATCCTTTCATCATCTACTTAAATAAAATGAGCTCACACAACGACAGAAGACTTTTCAACCCAGTTTACTTGCAAGAGTAGACAGTCACGAGGCAGCTTTTACAGATGTGCAAAAGTTACGTCAGTGAGAATCTGCGCTGGATAGTGAGGCAGGAAAAGTTTTAATAACAGAGGTGAGGTCAAGACGACCACGGCTTGTCAGCTTACAGACTTGGAGAAGGCCTTGGGGTTAATCAGGTGCATCGCAGGCTCCTCTGAGGAGACAAAACAACACTCTAACACATTAATTTAACAATAGTTACTGATAAACAGCCATAACCTTTAACTAACCCCCCTGACACTCAGCCCCAGTCCATACTATCCTTCTGTTAGGCATTATTGTTTTTTCATGCCATGTCTGGTCATCCTCGTCCCTCCATATGCTCCTCTGTGAAATTCTCCTTCTGCTGTGTAAGATCGTTGCTGCCTCTATTAGGCCTGTCGCAATAAACAAGAAATCAATTATTCGCATGATAAATTAAAATTATCAACCTAATTTTCATTTATCATCTTCATCGTTTCTTCATGTCTCTCTTTCTACTGAAGACACTGGATGACAAAAGGCTCAACTCCAGTGTTCTTCACTGACCCCTCCCCTTTCTCGTTTCTCTTTAAAATCTGTTTTAATCGTCCATAATTGCGTTTTTGGATCAATAAATTCAGCTAAGCTGAGAAGCTAAGCTACGAGCTAAGCTAACAGGCTGACCTCAGGGAAAAAAATTCCGTCATGTCAAAGCTCCAAAATTCACGGTTGATGCACATGCTTTTGTGTAAAAAGTAGTTTTTCCTCTGCAAAAAGAAATTGAGAACTTGTTTACTGATTTTTTAAAATTAAAAGCTTTGTGTGAAAAACGCTATACTGAAGAGCTCAAATCACACAGAGCGTCCGTCATTTTGAGAACTGAAAAACAGGAAAGAGAGAGACAGCCCATGTCACGTCAAGGGGCCTCCCTCTCATTTTTCTTAAAGAGACACGCTGCTCACTCCCTCACTAGCCATCCTTTGTACCCTGATGCATGCTCAATAAACAGTCTTATACTGCCATTTGGTGGTCAAAAAAGGTACTACTGCAAAACAATTTAAACATTTCTTCTTAAATTTGACAATAATTACTAAGTATTTTCAAATTTCAAACAATATTATCGTTTATCGCAATAATTTCTGAGACAATCGCCCAGCAAAATTTGTTATCGTGACAGGCCTAGTAACTGGGACCCTATACGCAAAATGTCGTTCCACCACATGTACCACATGTGGTGCGAATGACAAAGAATCTCTGACTCTCACATAACTGTAAACAAAACAAAGTGTTTTATCTGCTAAACTGAATGCAAAATTATTTTCAAATAAACCGTAGTCCGTGCTCCATGTTTAGCCATTGCTACTTCCTGTGTCTGACAGGACGTAGTACCCATAATCATTCAAACAGTAGAGCCCTCAGGATTAAGGCAGATACAAGACTTATTAAAATAATGTGCAATAAACAACTACACTCATAAACATCCAGAGATGTAGAAATCCAAAGTGTTTACCTTAGCCAAAGGTACAGATCCAACACGTCATGGACAGCTTCTAGGTGAACCAGGTCTTTGATGTTTTTGGGTGCAGCCGGAGGCCAGCCAATGTGCCGACAGACCCAGTTGAATGTTAACGGTTCGTCTCGACTGAACTGACGTGCAAACTGAAATAAAAACCATAAATTGTTCAGGATAGTATGTAAAATTAAACACATTATAAATATTTTTCACAACCCTGATTGTGAATTTTTTTTAAATGTTTGCATCAGATCTTTTTATTTGCTCATGAGCAACACATAAGCTCTAAATCACAAAAGTTACTTCAAGAACTTTTTTTAATAAATCAGCAGAATGTGATCATAAAGTAAAAGAACTTAGAACACAATATTTAGTCACTTACTACTTCATTATTCTACAATACTGATTCCACCATTTCTGTCAACTATCATCAGTGTTTTCAGCATGGATTTAGGATTCCCATCGTATCTTATGTGTAAGTTTACATCTCCTTACTTTTAGGAAAGACGTGCATACGAAGGGCTGTTTTTTGTTGATGGGAGCAGTACAAAAGACGTAGCGTGACCTCAGGTTAAGCGGTATATGCTGAATCATATCAGCCAGAAACTTGAAGTCATCAATGTTGCAGACAAAATAGAGACCATCAACCTGAGAGAGGCTGACAAAGATGTCCTGAAAAAAAAAAGATGGAGGAGAAATACATGACTATTGGAATTTTACATACACTTGAACTTTAATGTTTGTCTGCTTTTTACTTTAATAATAACACATTTTGTTGCACTTATCAAGTTTTTTTGTTAATAACAAACATTTCTCTTTGTTAGTTAAGAGATATACTGTACATTTTTGGGGCTTTGGAAAATGTATATTCTGTATTTAAAAAAAAAACAAAAAAAAAACATAAAATGCAACATATTTTATCTTTCTTGGTCTGCTAACATACCGGTAATCAAAAATTAAATTAAAAAATGATAAAATTGCAATATTATATTTATTTTTAAACCTTTAAGAACTATTGCCTTAGCTTAAAATGCTTATAAATAAAATTGCCTTGCACCTCAATATAAAATGTAACTGCACTGCCTTTACTAAAAAAAGAACAAAAACAAAAAACAAATATGATCAGATATGTCCCACCGACTCTAAAACAAATGTGGTTACTCACTACTAGGTTGGAGAGAGTTGCATTAGGCAGATGATAAGCAAACATCTCGATGTGCTCCGCAGTTGGATGGAGACCTGCAGTCTGCAACAAACAAGGACATAAAACGTTTGTTTTGTGGGATGCAAGCTAAAAGAGCAGTTTTATGGTTTAGATAGATGCTACAATGATCACCTCTATGGGCTCTACAGCGTAGCTGAGGAGTTCCTTCAGGACAGGAAGGTCTTCTCTGTGCATGGTTGTGACTTCTCCTTCTTTAAATATGGAGGAAAACCTGCAGAGAAGACCGCTTTGAAATATCAAACTTATAAACAATATCTGGCTTGTTTCCTCTAAATCCTCAGTCCCCTGGAATGAAGAGAACCTGAGACAGAGAAGACACCGACCTTCCTGCTCGGCCTGCAATCTGCAGAGCTTGTGATGTGCTGATGGTCTCCATCTGTTTCTCTCCTTTCTCATTAACGTTAGGCTTCATCAGCGAGTTAAAGATGATACGTTTTATACTCCTGAAAAGATGGGGAAGAAGGGCAGAAGACACTGAACGAACTGCATTTTGTTTAAGATCTTGTGTACATAACACAGATTTCTGACTTCTGACTGTACATGTAATCCTGTAAATAAATAAGTCTCAAATGTCAATGAGAAATAACCATGGAATAATAACAATGGAATAATTTGACTGCAACTAACATGTTTTTACTACACGGTCCTACAATGTAATTTTGTTCGTGTAACAGCAAAACTTTAGGCGGCAGTGGCATCAGTTCTGTATGATGGTGCTTACAGGTTGAGGCCCATGCCAATAGCATCTGTAGCGACCAAGATCTTACAGGTGTCATCAGGGTCATTGAACTTCTTGGCCTGTGAGAGCTTGGTGCCTGAAATTCACATTTAATGAAGAATAAAAACTTTTTTTTACTGGCAATATACATTAAATATAATATATAATTTAGAATATTTTAGCTATTTGTATACAATATGTTCAAAATCACTCCATCACATCTTTATCACAATAAATAAAACACTCAAGGGGTTTCCATATTAATCTGTAGGTGGATTATTTGATTAAAATCTCTACTAACAGCTGGAAGAATCAGCCATAACCTACTTCCTTCTGTTCAACACAAAATGTATTATTTATTGCAGAATTTTATCAAAGTTTCAGTGTCTTAACGTTTAACCCAAACTACAGACAGAAATGTAATATTCAGGACTATTTTCAGACTAAGAACAACTCATTTCCATCTATAAAACACACAGTTCTTCCTCACACATTGAACTGCCATGTTTCTACCACTGCTCAACATAAAATAAAAACATTGGGTTGATTATTTTTTTTGGTTTTCTCATCAAATTATGAATAAACATTTTCAGGATATCCAATCATTTTACAAACTCCTGTAATGTCCGATAAAAACCACAAACACACTCACCTGGAGGTAAGCTGCCGTATATTACAGCACATTCTAGTCCTTTGGCCTCGATCTGTCTGCTCAAAGAGTAAATGTCATTTTTACTGAAGCACACGATACAGTCTCCTGGACTCAGATTATCCAACGACTCCAAAGCATGATCCAAGATAGAAAATGGAGTTAAGCGCTTGTAGGTGTGAACCTGAGGACGGAGGAGAAATACCAAGAGGACTGCAGTTACTCCACAATGAAAGGTTCAAAAACACAGCTAGAAATCTTGTTCCTGCCTCACCTCCACCTCCTCTCCAGTGGTGTACATCAGCTCTTTGATAAAGTCTACAGCTGCAGGTTCACCACACACGTGGATCTCCTCCGCACACAGACCTGCACAAACACACAGGAGGAGGATGAAAACTTAAAGATGTTCAATTAGCTTTAAGGCGAGATAACGCAGTGTTACAAACCCAGCAGAGCTCTGGTCCACGCCCAGCCTCTGGTTGGATCTTTGATCATTTGAATTTCATCAATAACGGCCACCTCATCTACAGAAACACAAAAAATACAAACCAACTGATGTAAATTATTCCATCAATCAGTGATTTGTACTTAATCCAATCATAAAATGGTAAAAACGACTCAGAATGAAGATGACTGAGAATCTTCATCGGGGATAAACAACATGCGTTTCTGTTTGGACGGATGCATTTTGGAAAGGAACCCCTCTTTTGAAAGAAATTTAAAATGTGCCAAAGATGTGCAAAGGGCATGAAATATATTTTAATTTGTTATCAGAAACTCTCTTGTGGGAAGAACTGGAAAAGACTGAAAATGTTCACCCAAGTGAAACAAGACAGTTTGAGAGAATCAAGCAAGATTCACTGTAAAGACATAAAGGCAACACAATCTACAATATGGACAAACATTAATGACAAATGCATAATATAATTCTCTTTTTTAATCAATATAGCAATGCAGCTCTCTACTAAATGTTTAAACATGAAAAAAAAAAAAGACGAGTTTAAAGTGGAAACAAATAATCAGGCCAAGTGAGAAGCACAACTGAGAACAGATGTATTTCCCCACAGAACAAAGCAAAGGGATGAAATGCAAAAACATAAATTACTAAAACAACTTTTCAGTTGTTCACTTATATAAAGTTTTTCAGTTAGGAATAAGTTGATGTTGATGCAACGTGATTACAACAATTAACGTGATGGTATCATTTGCCCAGAAATGGACAGGTTGGTGTAAAATACAAAAATATTCTTTGGTCAACTTCAAAATTTTTAATTGCTTCATCCCCCAAAAAATATTTTCTCTGTCCTTTTGAAACAAATAGGGGGAAAAAAATGCAGATATCACTTCAACTTACACACTAAACACTCACTGAATAATATGCCCCTATTTTAATTAGACTTTAGGATCTGTGCTTTGGATGACTTTCATTTTCTTCTAATTAATGTACAATGTAAAGTGTAGGAGATTATGGCTAATAACATCTTGAAAACACACCACTAGAACAACAAACAGTGCATGTTATGTCGGCTTACAGGGTGTGGTGACACTGCACATCTCAATGGTGCACGCCACATGTCCAGCTGCTCGACCCTCCGGGTCTACAAAGGTCCTCTCTTCTCCAGTAACCAAGTCACATGGTACATCCTGCGAGAGGAGACATAATGACGATGAAGCATGGCAGGAAATGACTTCAGAAAAAAAAAAAAAAACAGATAATGCTTTTTCTTCCTGCAGATTGCCATTTTCATCCTTTCTGTTTTGGAAGTTCTTACTCTGTTCATTTAAAAACTATAAATGAAAACAACTCACTGCACTGTTGCTCTTCTCAAAGATCTCATGGGCCAGCAGTTTCAGGGGGCCACAGTAGACACCAGATTTGGCCGTAAGGTAGCGCTTGATGGCGTGGTAGGTTTTTCCACTGTTGGTGGGTCCAGCATGGAAGATCACCTTCCGGTGGATAGCTCGAGCATCAGGGTACCTGATGTGCACACAACCACTTATGAAAACTACAAATAATATATAGAGGTGACGGGTGCCAACAATGGCATGAGAATTATTAAATCAGGTCTGATCCTGTCATGTATACCAGTTTGCTGGGACTCTGAGGTCTGAAATCTTTCTCAGGTCATCCATACAGTCCAGCATCGGAAAAATTTGTTTGGCATGACGCATGAAGTATGGGTAGATGTCATCAACATGCCCTGGAGAAAAGCAAATATTGCAAACAATAGAAGATGATTGAAATCAATTAACAGAAACTACAAGAAGAGCACAGTCAGCGTGGATGACGTACCAGCGTTACTGATGATGTCACTGAGGATAATGTGCAGATCGGCTGGCAGTGATGCCACTTCCAGGACATACTTCCTGAAGTTGATGAAAGCTTGGTGGAACAGACGAGCTGTTTGGCCACAGAAAGGAACACAATCAACGAGGTCTGTGCAAAAATCAGCCAACATAGACTGCAGCAGAAAACAAACCAAGTAAACTTTGACAGTCCTGCAGAAGGTTACATTAATATTAGTATCAAAAGTCTCATGTGGTCACATCACTGTTCATTTGCTTTCAGTTAATGTGTATAGTAACGTCTGTGTACAAAAAAAAATCTGGTATTTTAAATCCTGCAATTTGGTGCATTTGGTGAGTTTCCTCCACAGGGTAGCTGGACTCTCCCTTCGAGATAGGGCGAGAAGTTCAGTTATCTTAGAATCAGAACAAGCTTTATCATTGCACCGAGATACGACATACGAGAATATGTACGTACAGTCGTCCAAAAGATGGACGAGTGCACGAAGCTGCTGCTATAGAGCGCATGAACTTTCTTGTCTTATATAGCGCAATCTTCTTATTTTTTCAGAATCCATTTTTTAGATAGATATTATCTGGGAGAGACTGAGTAGAACCGCTGCTCCTCCACATCGAGAGGAGCCAGTTGAGGTGGTTCAGACATCTGGTAAGGATGCTTCCTGGGTGCTTTCCCAAGAAGATGCTTCGGGTATGTCTGACTGGGGGGAGACCCTGGGGAAGACCCAGGACACACTGGAGACTGTCTCTTGGTTGGTCTGGGAATGCCTTGGGGTTTTCTCAGAAGAGCTGTGGCTGTGGAAAGAGATGTCTGTCTCCCTGCTCAACCTGCTGCCCCCGCAACCCGACTTCGGAACAAGTGGAAGATGATGGATGGATTTGGTGCATAAACCGTCAAACAAAATGTTACAAGATTTGTAAGAGGTTAAGCTACATGGATATGAATTCTGTCAGCTTATAACTTACCATCTAGACCCTGGTCTGATGCCAGCTTCTGCATCTCTTTTCTTTTGTAAAACCGGTTCAGAACTTTGAGCAATTCACCTTAAATTACAAAAACGAACAGCAAGAGATGAACAGGAATCAGAGTTAATAACCTTTGACTTCATAACAAGTAGGTGAGTCTAACATTATCATTAGGAGCTCGTTTCTCTACACGCTTAACAAACTTCCAAACCAAAAAAAAAAAAAAAAAAAAAGTATTGCTTTTGTGACTTTTACTCACTTTTATCAAGAGGCTTAGTCAGCTCGACTCCTACACTCCCATCATCCAAAGTGTCAGTGTTCAGGGAGACGGGAACAAACAGCGAGGTGTCCGGAGGTTTTGGACTTGAGCCATTTGAAACACCTCTACAGAAAACAACAGAACCACTCGGATACTGATGGAGTAACAAACTAGAGCCAGAGGTAAAACGACAGCTACCGCCTGCGATGCGACTCGTACGGGTGTTCAAGTGGCGTTGGAGCCGAGAAAATAAATTAACGCAACGGTTTACAGACATGACTGCGCGCGGTTCAAATAGACGAAAAGCAGCAGCCTTTCAAGACTTTACAAAAACTACGCAGGTTACTTTAAAGTCATTTTCTTTCACAGACAGGTTTAACAGTACATATTACATCAACTCCGGCAAAGGACGGTCAACACAATTTCTTTTCCTGCTCGCAACGTGCGAAAGGACCCTTCTGCCCTTATATATGCCTGCATTAAAATTGAATAGAAAAGGTTTATTCAATATTTCTTTATTTGTTGTACCGACAGGTCTTGTATACGACTATGAAAATATATTAAACTGAAAAGTTATTTATAAAAATGCGTGCGAAAAAAAAGGTTATTTTAAACAGGCAAATTAAGACACTTCGACGCAAAAATCGAAGATCGTATATGAAAATAGTGATGCTCGTCTCGCCAAACGTTTATCTGAAAACGTAACAATGACATTCGCTGTGCAAGTGCAACGCTTGCCTAAAGCAGGAGTTAAATCAGTTTAGAAAATAAGACAATAATAATAATAATAAAAAAATAAAAAAAAAACAGGATGGAAAATTCGGTTAAGCATCATCTTAAACAAGATAGTTCAGCTCTGTAATCCAGGTGTCAAACGTCTCTGACTGATGAAGCCCTCTGGAGTGAGGGTGAAACGTTTCTACTAAAAAGAAACTGTCCAGATGACCTGATTGAGAGTTATCAGATCATCTTAAACACTTTCCCATTTCCACAAAAATACCAGCCATGACAAAATAAGCTAAAAAATTTAAATACTGTAGTTGTCTATGTGCTGAATCTGTAAAAAATTACATGTACTGTACTTTATTCAGCGGCAAAATAAGGTCAAAAGGAAATGTTACAAAATAAGTTCAGTATAAATCTGCTTTATTCATAATTTGTTTCAGCGAAATATTTAGAATTTGGTGTATGCACACATTTACACACACGCACCTCAAACACACATTGCTATGAATGAACAAACATGCAGTAGATAAGACAAAGACAGAGTTGGCTTTGAAGAGTTTCTTTACAACTTTTGACAGCTTTTTTTTTGTAAGTAAAGCAAAACATTATTTAGGAAGACAGAATGCATTTGCTGTTGGGGGAAAAAACAAACAAACAAACAAAAAAAACTGCTTTGTAATAAATTACACAGCTTCCAAACAACAAAAATCCTGATAACAAGAGCAAATTTCTGCAAAAGAAAAAACAAAACTTAAGTGTGGATTTTTGTGTCCAAACAGTGTAATGAAATGCAACAGAACCATGACTGACATGAAAGACAAAAATAAAATCAAAATAAAGTTAAAGTACATAGTGATAAAAGACTCATTTATGACTCAAACTCTGAGGTGTAGTTATCCTTGAGTGATCAGTCTCAGCATCCAAGCCTCCTCATTACAAAGTGCTGATGAGGAAACCGTTTATAAGCCAGAGATAAAGGCAAGTATCACATGGAACTGGTAACAGTGTTTTTAAAGCAGGACCTAAACCACAGGTCTGAGCATCACAGTGGAACATTGACGGATTTTACAGTATGTGGAAAGTGCATTCTTTCCAGCGCTTACAACAGAAGCTATATATAATTTACTACATTGTTATTCTGAGTATATCAAAATATTGGACTCAAAAACACTTTAACTCATGAAAAAAAGCAAAACCCATCAAGATCTGCAAATTTACAGTCTGATTTCGAAGAGTATGATAATAGAATAACTTTCAGGTTGGAGTGACTAATAATATATAGTCTATAAATGTGACCAATTTAAATACTTCTTTAAAAAAAATATGGCCAAAACAATCTTTAAGCTGCAGACGTACAGAAGACCAGTCAGGAACAGAGTTGAAGTGTCAAAAGATTTTGCACTCATACTTGAACAGAAATATTATAGCCTTAAAATAGACAGAGGAATTTGGCTGCTGACCTGACATCTTCAGTGAAATCTATGACCAATATACATTTATTTTTACAAGACATTACTTTTTTTTTTTTTAATATTGAACCTCCATTTGTGTTTGGAAACCATTTTAAATTTATCTGAATTATCAAATTAACAGAAAACTAACTCAGATTATTTGAATCACTTCAGTTATTTCTGATAAACTATTTCTGCTTTTCCACTTAAAGCTTTCCTTGGTTTTCCTCTTAAGTATAGCTGCTAATCAGAATTACTCTGGGTTCAAAAATCAAAAGTGGGAAATTGTGATGGACATTTTAATTTTTTCATAATGCTTTATTGACCCATTGAACTGAGAATCAATTCAGTGATGACTTTATCAAATTAAATGCAACTGTGAGATAAATGGCGCAAAAATACTAATGTTCATCTTTCTATAATAAAAATGTGAATGTGCTAGAAGTACGGACGTAGAAGCAGAATGGTTTTTCTTCAAATACGAAATATAGCATTGTTTTTACTTTACTACCAAATTAAAACAAAAAAATGTCTCAAGTAGAAATCTGAACCGATGTAACAACTTTACAGTAAATAAACAGAATTTTTGAAAGTTTCCAGCTCAGTAAATGGCAGCTTGCAGTCAGGAACTGAGAATAAATACAGCATATGTCTCACCTCAGCTTAGCCTCTCATACCCTTGAGCCAAGCAAATTCGTCATATCTGAAAATATCTCATATCTAGAAGCTCTTCCAAATTCTAGACAGCATCTCTTTATAGGTAATGCGGGAGCAAAAAAGTGAGTGAAAGTCCAGGATCAATGCGTAGACATCTTTGTTTCTGCCTTTGCTCTAGTTTAGCTAACATTCAGCAAACAGACTGTATGGCTTCACTGATGTGTGCTTGAGTGTGTTTTCAGTTCAAGGTGCCAAAATAAAAAATGCTGTCTCACTGTTATTAGAGTTGTTTTGCACTTTAGCTTTGACATTTAGTATTCAGCAGACTTCACCCACTATTTTATGCTCATGTGCATCTGTATGCAAATGTGTTTCAGTCCAGAGAGAAGGAGAGAGAGTGATTGTGGCAGCTCACATTTAAAGCTGTAAAGTTGTAGTGGTGGTGGTGATGGGGGGGTATGGGGCAGGTGGTTTGAAGACGTTGAGGATGTTATGTGCATTCATGTTTAGAGACATTTCTCAGTCCATGGAAAGAGTGGGGCAGCCCTCACACCTCTGGCTGCTCAGCAGTGAAGAGCTGTGACGACATGACTGCGTAGATTTTCAGTTCATAGAGTGGCCACATCACATCTCTGGCTGCTCTGCGTTGGCTGGTTGGTTTCGGGGCTCAGGCGACTCGTAGCGCTGGTGAAAGTTTCTTTTCCGCAGCTTCTCAGGGGCTTTTCTCCACAACACAATCTCCTTAACACAAAATTAAAGGACATAATATATGAAACAATGTTTTCATTTGTATGCAGAGTTATTAAGTAAACCAAAATATGGTAACTGGACTGTACTTACGGTATATAGTGCCTCTCTATATACTCAAAGCACTTTACAATCTGTGCTCTCATTTACCCATTCATACAGCACTCTACTAGATCTATACAAAGATTAATCAGTGCTTTATCCCATTCATACACTCATGGGACACACAATGGAGGCAATGAGGGGTTCAATGTCTTGCCCAAGGACACTTCAACATATGAGAGCTGGTGGAATCGAACCCCCCACTCTTGCATTGGAGGACAACTGCTCTAACCACTCAGCCACAGCTGCCCCATAATCAACATACAAGGAGTTTTAAAACTGTACATCAGAAATTAAAGACATTATACTCACAGACTGTATATGTTAAATGTAAATATGCCAATGAGCATGCTTTAAAAAATAAAATAAAATCAACATCAAATTAATAATAATGCATTAAAGTTATAGAGCACTTTACATTTGTAAATCTTATGTATTTCAAGAGTCAAAAACAAAATAAATCAGCAACAATAAAAATCACTAAATCAGTTAGGGTCATAAAAAGGGCCATAAAAATGACAAAACATTGAAGTTTTTAAATCTTTTTTTTTTTTTTTTTTTTTTTAAAGGTTTCTGTAGTCTGCGGTCTCTTC
>JARVGS010000760.1:16044614-16058262 GCA_031762315.1 Hypsolebias antenori | reverse complement strand
TGCGACTTATACGGAGGTGCGACTTGTTTATGGATTTTTCCCAATTATTGGACAAAATTGGACAATGCGACTTATACCGAGGTGCGATTTATACAGCGGAAAATACGGTAAATTACAAGAGCATAGTAAAGTTTCTATTCCCGCCGAGCAGTTTGTTTGCTTCTATATAAATGCTTTGTGAGTACTCTGCATGTCAGTCTACGAAGGTAAAAAAAAAAAAAGGAATTTGAAACAGCATCTTGTTGTGCATACCTGTGTTACATAATTCTGTCCCACCAAAAACACACCCCTGGCCTCAGTAAAGTCCAAAGGAAGCAAACACATCACCTGTAAAAGATAAATAAAAAGACGATAAAGAGACTTTGTCAACTGTTAGAAGTTACTTTATGAAAGGATTTTACTGGAAAATAGCTCCCTCTGATGGAAGGTTGTTTATATTCATAAATACACAAATCTGTAAGCAACTATCTTCATGCTAAATCAATGGCTATGTTTTAAGTCTATTTTATGTCACTTGATAATATCAGTATATATTAATATGATGTAATATTTTCTGAATAGATTTTGAATTGGTTCAATCACCGAACAGTTATTAACCTCTCAACCAAATATAAATAAATTATTATAAAGGCTACAATCGTTAGATTTAAACGTTGTAAGAAAAAAGCAAGAATCTCTTCTCTAACAAGAGGACACCAACTGACTGATCTCAGACATGTAGAGGACATCAGTCTAATGCTTTACTAAATTAGAAAGAGAAATTAAATCAAAGTCATATTTTTAACAGCAGTTGAAGTTGGGTTTTCCAGCTGTCCGGAGAAAAATATTGTACACATTTTGGTGAGCTTCATGGATAATTCATAGTTCATGAATAATTGTCAAGTCTGGTTATTACAGTTCTGTTGTTCTCACATGAACAAAGTCAACAGACAGACCTTTTCTTCCACACTTGCAATAGAATCAAAGGTGTCTTCAGAACCAAACAGCAGGGCGCTCTTCCTCCCCTTCTCTTCCTCCTCCTCCTCTTGCCTTCTTGCTCTCCTCAGCTCATCTTGACGATCAGTATCCAGCTCACCAATGTTGTCCTGAACTCACACCCACAAGAGTTTTGGTATTAAAAAACAAGTAAGGAGATGCATACAAAATGCACATAAACCATAACTTTCAGTGACGATTTATTTTCATTATAAATTTGTGAATTAAAAATGTGTACACATGCTGTACCTCGAGCAGTTTCTTGGCATCCTGCAGGAGATTGAGACAGTATTTAATCCAACATCTTGCAATCTCTGCTCTCTTCTGTCGGAGCTGTTCCCTGCGCTCATTCTCTGTTTCACCTGGTTCAGATGGAAGAGGTGTTATGATGTGTCCATACTAGGTAAGAAAGGAAGTGTCAAAAATATTTACTTTGTAAATGAAAAGAATGGGACATCACAACAAAAAGCCAAAAACAAAGTCAGCAGTTTATTTTAACTCTGTTACGCTGATTAACTGACTTCTTGAAATTCAGTTTTTCTTTAGAAAAACAGCTAAGCCAGGAATTACAAACGCCCCTGCCTGTACTTATCTAAAACTAGATAACGGTTAAAACCAATTCCCTAATTTTCAGAACTGTAAAAGAAGCGCTGGCTGCAACATGCATTAAAAAGTGTTTTTTATGAGAAGATACTTACTTTCCTGTGCTGCAGCTTCAGAGGGAACCTCTCCTGCCAAACCTGAGATGACGGTCGCTGCTGCAAGGCAGTGTCTGCCTTCCATGAATCGGCCCTGAAAATAACACAGGCGCAGATAGAAATATTCAAACTTGTTAGAATTCACTTTGAAAAAATAAAATACAGTGACAAACAAAAAGGCCATAACTGAGTTCAAAAAAAAAAAAAAAAGCAAACGTATTTTCGGAATTCTAACACTGAGGTTAAACCAAAATCTTCAAGATCCTTTAAGATCTGGGCTTATGACAAAATTTCAGCCCAAATCAATTTAGGTCCTACCATTGTGATGTAATACTGAGACAGTGTAGCAGCATTCAGGGCCCACTCCATCGGGCTGAACTGGTTCAACTGTAACTGCCTTTGCAGGGTGCTGTGGCAGTAGGTGGCAGCACGCTCTTTCTCACCTGAAAGAAAACAGTTATTTTAATGAAACTCAGCTTTTTTAAATTCTCACAATCACATTCAGATTCAATTCAAAAGCTAAAATCAAATCACTTCCAATTTTCTTCATCAATGTTTAATCCACACCAATTAATCCACACCAACCAATAACTCACCAAGGTTTTTGTAAACTTGAGCAAGATAGTACATGGTATGGGTGTAAGCCATCTCAAACCTGGTAGCAGGGGAGAAATAACGAAACATCATTAAAAAGTAAAAACAAAACTAAGCACATTCAAATATGTACATGTCAGGATGCCTTGCAAGTGAATACTGGAGTTTAGAAATTACCTCTTGGTCCTTTCCTGGTGTGTCAGCAGGTTCTCTTCAGCACTAAAGTACTCCGTCATGTCAGTGGGTGGCCTCCCATCCTGGATAAGGTGCAGGGATCAACAATCAGCGGTGATGAGAAATTATCCTTCAATGTGATATTTTTTAATATACTGTACATTTTATGTTCTCAGTAAAAACCTTATCAGTGAGCTGATGATGCTAATAAACAAAAATACTACACAATGTGCAGCAAAAGCTGAGGAAAGAGCAAACGGGTGGACCAAAAAAGCTGCACAGGAACCTCCAGTAGAACAACAAAGTGGATATGTATTTATAAAAACATAAATAAAAACAGACTTCAACCTGAAGGGGTAAACGATGGATGCCTGGATAAATAAACAGAATATATTCACCTGTTTTCAGAGACATCCCCTCTGAATTCCCAGCTTCCCTGTGACAACTTCTGGCATTAATCATAATTATTAACCATCCCCACTTTATCTATTATTATCTATGGTCACAAAATCCATTTCACATATTTTAAGCCCAGTTTGAGATTACAGTAGGATAAAACCTGGTCCACATTTTAAATTCCTCTCTGATTGGCTACAGTTTTAGTTAAAGTACCAGCAGCCAGGATCCTCACCTCCTATGTCGGGGTGGACGGAAATGAACGGACGGATAAGCTTGCCAAATCTGCACTTCATAGGGAGTCAATAGTACAGATTCCATTTGGGAAAGGTGAGGGCAAGTCGGTGATTAAAAAACATGGGATGGACTACTGGCAAAAGAGCTGGGATGCAGACAGTAAAGGTCGAAGATATTATAGAATTCAGAAATCAATAACTATGACGAATATCAGAGGGAAAAGAAGAAGAGATGAGGTTGTCATTATGAGATTGAGAGCAGGCCATACTGGTCTCAATGACAATATGTACATGATAGGGAAAAGGCATAATAATGCGTGCGGACATTGTGGTGACCCTGAAAGTGTTGAGCATGTATTACTGTCATGCATTAAGTTTTCAAAGGAACGGGAGACACTGAAAAAGAAAGTTATGGAGACAGGAGGAGTTTGGAGCCTGGAAGGACTTTTAGGACATGATGGGGATAGGGACAGGACAATAATAATAAGAAAAGCACTACTTCTATATTTACCAGTCATAACCATTATAAACAGAATTTAGAGACGGAGGTCATGGGCTGCACACTCATGCCCAGTAGGTGATATGCACCTCTCAGTTGCGTGCAATCCGCCAATAAACAATTGACACTCCTCACCTCCTTCATGTAACGCTGGTAGATGGATTCTGCTGTCTCCAGGTAGCCTTGAGCTGTCTCAGTCTCATCACGACCAGCCCAAAGGATGCCAAGCTGGTTCTGACAGAACAAAGCCAACAACACACGATCAACAGCTGAACTACAGAAATATGTTTCTTACAATCCACCTTGTCTTGTACAGATTCACTTATAGTAAAATTACCACAAGCTAAAATAATGACTGGTGTACGAGAAACACGGTAACGACATTTAAACTTCATTAGTACCCTGACGTGAATAAACAGAGACACATTCTCCGCCGACGCCCTGCATCTATCCAGCAGTTTGATGGAGTTCATCAGATGCTCCTGCCCAGCGGACAGCTCCTCCGTGTCCACGTGGTTCACGCCCAGGTAATACTCCACAGCCGCGAGTTTAGCTGCCCGCATGCCCACCGGAGAGTCCCCGCTAAAACCCCGGTCGAAAGCATCCTCCCTCTGACCGTCAAACGGCTGCTCAGTCGGCCGCTCGTCGACGCTCTCTCCGCCCCTGTCCTCCTCGCCGTCACCCGCGTCAAAATTCTTGAGTGAGCAATAAATTTCTCGGAGGAGGTCTCTGGCTTTATACTTGGAGCGAAACGGGTCGTTTTCTGGATCTTTTCGTGATTCTGTATTGGTGAGACTTTGGGCGTTGGTGAATTTGTCGCAGATGGCTCTCCACTCGACACTGTTGACAGTCGCCATGTTTGTTTTCTTCTTCTTCAAGGGGGTTGGGCTTTTATAGCGGTTGAACACGCTCAAATGTGCACTGCTGCCACCTACTGGACAATAGTGTTTTATTTTTTTAGTCTTGCAAGACTAGTGTGAACAGAAAAAAAAAAGGCTTTAAAACACAATAAACTTAAGACCTTTCTAAAATTAAAATGTATTTGATAAATGTGTTTATCACTGTCTTAGTCACGCCGGTCAATGAAATACATTATAAATGTATTTTTAATGGTCATGGTGCAGCTGTGCAGGTATGTTTTTATGAAGCATTGCTACTTCCGTCTGGTTTTTGGATCTGAACCTTCTGCCAGAGAAAAGCGAGATGGAGTCTTTACTTACAGCATAGGTTAGTTAAAAAATATTTCCATTGAAATATCATTCTTATTAAACTTTAAAGTGGTCTGTTGCATCTTAGTGACAAAAGGACCAGACTTACAGAATGAAATGGCCAACAATCTGATTAATCCAGAAGTGAAACAGAAATTGTAATAATAATAATAATAATAATAATAATGATAAAATATCTGGTTCCCATTAACTTTACTGTGAAATAAAACATGAGATCTATACTATTTCATTTTAAGTTTCAATTTTATACATCGAAAAGATGTTTTGCACTGAATTAAAATTTTTTAGTTAATAAAGTAGTTTTAAAAGAAAAATATGAAGCATTTGGTTTCATATTACCATGGTAAATTTGATAAAACTACGTAAATATCACTGCATCCCTGTTAGAGACCACAAACAGTTGCTCTGATGAATATAACATGACATTTGCAGTATTGTTTCAAGAAAAACAAAGAAAAATGTTTCCCCAGTTCAGTTTATTTAAACAAATTTAATTCAGCATTGGGTAAATCATACAATGGACATAAATTAATGTGATTTACATGTGAATATAACTGCACATTTCATGTTTAGTCAACACTGACAAAAGCAGCTATTGTTACCGGATAATAATCCAGATATTTTCCAATCCACCCAACACTTTAAAATATTTGTTATATTTACAAATACATCTAAATAGGTCTCTATTTGATTATCTTTTTAATCAATCTGTTTTAATTTTCATGACCTCTTATGAATTAATGAATTTAATCTATGCTAAACTGGAGCCTTATTCATGTATAAATGAAGTCCTGCATTAACAGCAAACGTGGCTTAAGTGTTTAATTAAACATGTTATGGTTTGTCAGCAATAATACCAATTTCAGAGCAGGATAGGATGTGACCAAAACTCAGTGCTAATGACCTGTAATGATATGATTAACAAGGAATGACTGTTTGAGTCTTCCTTAAAGCACTCAACAGCTGCTGGCCTTTATTCAAGTTCCTCTGGTTTGTACGTTTTTGCAAATAGACAAACCTCTATACAATGACAGCAGTTAAACTTAATTATTAGAGAAAATCTAATATTAAAGAGACTAAATCTTGTTAACGTAACCAATCATGGCACCGTCATGAAAAAGTGATGTCAGGTGAAACAAATTTACTGATTGTAAAGTATGTTTAGATGAATAAGTTCCAATTTTTAAAAACTTTATAGGTTATTGAAGCAGGATTCTGCAGTTGTCCATAAAGCTTCCCTTCATCACTACGTTCACTTCTTCTCCATGCTGAAACAAGAGAAAAAAATGTACATTTTTAGATTTTAATAGCTTTTTTTAACAATTAAAAAGACAATACAACTGTCATGTTAAGAATAAAGAATGTTTATAACCCTCACATCTTAATTAAAATCCACTTTTACAATAAATAAATCACTGAAAATAGTAAACCAAATTTACAACTCTGCTAATGGAGTGTAAAACTTTTTTTTCCCCATGTGGCATTTTGTTATAAATGATTTGTTTATAACGAAATAAGAAATGCAAAACAGAACATGTCTCACTTGTATTTGATGAGTCGACCTCCCTGGATTAGTTGTGCCGACTCATTGGTAAGATGGCAAGCGAAGAGAAGCCAGTTACGTGGCTGAACCTTGTAAGCAAACCTCATGAAGAGCAGTGAGTAACAGCACAGAGCTGAGAGGAGGAAGAACAAATACAAGCACAGGTTTAACAGAGAACTATGCTTTTCTGAGACTATTGTTGTGTATATGGTTTACTAAAGCACTTACATATAATAATAAACCTGTCATACAGCCTTCTCTAGATAACAATTATCCAAAACTGGATCGGTTTCAGTCTGTTTAAAATGTAAGTCTTTAATAAAAAGCAACTCAGTGTGCATCTGGTTTGACCTCTACATTTATTTGCCTTACCAAAGGTCATCCTGCCACTGATAATTTCAGGGCTCTTCTTCATATCTGCAATGGCAGCTACTGGAAGACCCCAGTTTGCTATAGGACCCCAGAAATGCTGCAAAAGTAGCACAGAAGAATAAATGTTATGGCACAATATTTTGCTATATAAAATCATTATGCTGTGAGTCACACGTGTACACATACTGAATGATGAATACAACTAAAAGACTGTAAGCCAAGATAAAGCTACAAAACAACAGTCAAAAAGAATAGGCAAACAGAATTAGAACGTACCGTGCTGTTTGCCATTTATATTTTTTACGTTTGGTGCCACATGGAAGAGAAAAAAAGGAAAAACAGAATTAAGGAATGCAAAATCCAGCAGTTACATATTACTTGAGACAAATATGTCAGGATGAAATTCATTAATAACAACAAAAAGAAACAAAACAGTGATGTCATCACTGGGTTCCACAATGCACATTGAATAAATCTGTGTTAAAGTTGTAACTGTAGACTAACAGCTACAAAATATATGGTACTTAAAAACTGTAAACTACTAGTTTTTAACCCTTTTAGTCTTTTGACCCTTTATTAGGAAAAAAAAATCAGGACATAATGCACAGAATGTATGTCAACTCCTTCAGATGTTTACATGTATGCTGACCTTCAAAAATCCAGTTTAACCCGAGATTCAAGGACAAATATAAAATCAAACATCCTGTTCTTTGTTTACACCACATGTTTGAGTGAATTTATCAGGTGATGATGTTTAATGAAAACAAAATGATTAGATGCAACTGTACGGGCCCTAGCTAAGTTAGCGCTCTTGGCAAGATTTTAGGTGGCGCTCCTGCACAAATTTCAGCATTTCATAGCCTATTCATACACACTTTGATATTATCTTTTATAATAATAATAAAAAAGATAGTCTCTATTAAAACAGTTACCAATAATAGAATGATTTGAAACAGAATATCAAAAGCCTACATCACACCTGACAACATTTGCTGATGGCAAAGAGGGACATCTATACGTATTAACAAGTGCCTGTGGGGCGAAGAGTTGTCCTAGGGGGGTCCAAGATCATGCCACCCTACTCAAAAAAATATGCTTTTTCCAGCCATCTGTAGAGCAGTTTACTAAATTCTTAGCATTAATAAAACAACAAAATCAGTATATTATAGCTTTAATAAAAGTTACAACACAGATAACTTGTCTTTAAGCTGAACTTTATCTGAGCTCTTACTTGAAAAACTGCATTCCCATTATTTTGTTCTCTCTGAGAACCATGAGTTTGACTTTACTGCATCACTCCGTAATCACAAAATGTCCTCTGCACCAAATAACCTCAAGGAGGACCAAAGCAGACTATCCTGAGAAACCTACGAGAACAAGTTGTCATCATAAACCAAAGCAATCAGTGACTATTCTACAAAGCCAACAATACCCAGAAAAAAATTACAAAATATTTATAGTACAATGTACTTGTTGAGTACAACACAATCATATACTGTATGTCCTTACAAAACACAAAAGCTGGAAGATGCTTATGTAACTAGTTGTGCTACTAAATACAGTACATCATACCTGCTTCCTAACAAAGTACTGACGACGTCTTCTTATATCTCAGAGTGTACACACACACATTTTCCTTGTAGATTATCTTCAAAATGAAATAAACAGCACATAATATGGCAATAAGAAACATCTATGGCTCTGCAGAGAGCCTGTGTGACAGGCAGGTACAGACTTATAGCAGGGAAGGACTCTGACAGGTAAAATAACTTTGAAACTGAGTTTTTGAACAATCCGCAAGACTTTCCCTAAAACCATGTTGCGTGTCAAAAGCAAACAGACCACTTCTTGCATCACATGTCCCAAGTCCCCTTTACTCCAGATTTTACTTAAACGTAGCTAATCTGCAGTGCTCACCACCAGAGCAACTACACATAAACTAACCTTGGCAATGTGCTAAGAAACACACACAAGTTATTCCGTTTGCTTGCTCCTTAATATGAAGTTAGATCTGGGGCTGAAACAGGAGAGCACCATCGACCTCACCATTGTTTTAGGAATGCACGTATCATTTTTCACACCGACAGGTTATGACCCAGGGTTGAGGTTAGATGACTGTTTTAAAACATTTCTCTAAGATAAATGAGAATGGGTTTAAAAACTCGTCTGAATACCGTAATGCATTTTCAAGCTTCCCTGCCCTCAGGTCATGTCCTAAACAAACAAGTCCAACACGTACAGCGAGTACAATCCGAGTCCTTGAAAACTTTAGCCACAGATTAAAAAAGAAAGGAAGAAAGAAAGACGCCAAATACAAACACAAAAGCGTGAAAAATGTCGTTCAGATGCATATTAGATCAGAACAGAATATTTCACCAGCTGGCCGTCACTTAAAAACTCGAAGCCCAACTGTGAACTAGCTTCATTAGCATCTTTGTAGCTTTTCATACGCACCTCATCAAATAATCCCTGAACTCTTTGCTCTTGAGGTGGTCAACAGCTTTACGTGCAAGTACTCCTGCCATAGTTTATGACTGTTAGGTTATTATTTGTTACGGCGAAAAAGAAAACAGATGACAGAAGGACGACTGAAAGCCGTAAACTCAAAGGACGACTGGTCAAGTTTACGACACTGTCGTAATTTTTTTTCTTCTTCGTCTGTTTGGTAAGTCAGCTAGCTCCGTGAATTACATTACTGCCCTTGTCTGGACGGATTTGCCAGAAATAATAATTTTCTTCACGATCTTCTGACAATAAAATCCATCTATTTTCAGAATGTCTTATATGGATATGTATCTGAAAATAAAAAGGATGAATACTTTATTAATAACATTATCATAATCTTAAAATTATATATACATAAATGCATATATGGCACATCTAAACCATTATGGTCTGTATTCATACAAGAACTCCAGATGTTAAAACTTTCATTGGACAGTGCTAATAAAACTCAAGCAAAAAGCTTTTTTTTTTTTTTTTTTTTTTTTTGCTCAGATAGCCCTCTGACAAATTATTTGAGTAGATAGGTAGAATTTTAGATAAATAGTTCGGTGTTTTATCTTTAACTTTCATCATATTGTTTGCTAATTCTCTGATACTAATGTTACTTAAAATAAAATTTGAGCTGAACAATATGTTAACTTGTTTATGCATATGTTGACTTAGGACAGAGGATTTTTGTACATGTTGTAATTTGAGATTGTCATTTGTTGTTTTGTTCTTGTATTCTTTTGTTCTGTTATGTTGTTCAATAGTTACAACAATTATAAGTCTTCCAGATGGGAGACGAAACGTTTCTCCCTTAAAGAAACTGGTCCAGTTGACAAGATGGAACCTTTTTTGTTGTTATACTACATACCTTTGTTTAATAGTTCAATAAAGAAAAAAAAAAAAGAAGCAAATAATAATAAATTTCTTCACGCAACTACTTGAGTCAGAACATATTTCTTCACTTCTCGCGGAGTATGAATTCATAAAAACCACATATAAATGTTTCTACATCTGCCTTATAATCTGTCTGCTTTGCTACTTTGACATCTTTGTTTTAACTTGTTAAAAAAATCTGTATGCCTCTCTTATGATTGTCTATTCTTGATTGTCCAAGGAAAGTCTACTGTTGTTGTTGTCATCATTCTTTGTTTGTGGCCAGGTCTCTCTTGTAAATGAGTCCTCGAGGCTCAATGGGATTAACCCGCCTAAATAAAGGATGAATGAAAAATAAAAACTTTGTCTTTGTTTCCTGATGCATATGCTCAACCCAGGCAGCAAAATCTAACAAAGTTAAAGGTCCTCTGGGTGGATTCAATTAAAAAAAAAAAAAAAATACATACATAAATGAATAAAATAAAAACTTATTGAAACGTTTCGTCGTTTATCCAAAATACTTTATCTTTCTTCGCTTCCACTTTGGTCTGGTTTGATTTTGAGTCATGCTCCAGTTCTTCTTCTTACTTCTATGAGCTGTTTTTGGGCCTAAGTCTCAAACAACAGTTTTTTTTTTTTTTTTTTTTGTAAAAAAAAAAGAAAGAAAAAAAAACATCAAAAAAAACAAAAAAAAAAAAAACAAAAACAACAACAAAAAAAAATCACATATTTCAACAAAACTGTTTTTAAATCTGTACAAAATGTACAAATCACTGCGATTATTTTCGTTCTTTTAACATTCGTTAGTTTTTATTTATTTATTTATTTATTTATTTATTTATTTATTTTAATTAACATTCGTTAGTTGTTGTGCAGCGTATCGACTGGCACGTGAACGCCTCTCCGCGCGCCGCCGCTTTTCGCGTTCCTTTTAATCCGCGTGCCCGTGGGTTAGCCTGTGTGTCCACGCCGAGGGTTTCCATCAGGTTTGCGTAATGCCGTCAAAAGTCATCTTTGAAAGCGAGGAACATATCATGGATGAAGAAGTGGACACTGTCTCAGAGGCTACGCCCTTAAAGGTGAGTTTAGTGAATCGGGTCGACGCGAACTGTCCACAAAAAGTTGTTGAACTTCTGGGCTCCGTCCGCGGCTCCTCCATGTTTGACAACATGTGGCTGCCTGCGCTAACGCGACAAATAAAAGCTGCAGCGCTAGTTAAACTGATTTTAACCCCCCGGAGATGTGGAACAAAAACACTATGAACATCTACAACTAAGTTACTATTTATAAATGTTGCTTGCTTAAAGTTATCAGCGTTAATTCTTGTTTTGTTTGGTGTTAGCCGCTAACTAGTTAGCCGATAGCTAGTTAGCCTAGTAGACGATCATATGTTGTGGCCTTCAGCTGATCTGTAGAACATCTGGAACCATGATTTGTGCTCATGGAAACTGTTCGGAGGCAGTTTACATTTGTGTATATCTGTTTTTTTAATGAACACAAATTAAAAGAGGCAATTGTTAAAATGTATAAAAAAGTTTTTTTTTTTTAATTTAACTTTACTGCAAGAAGACACGACCAAAACAAAGAGAAAACACCAATCACAGTAAAACATTTAAATAACTAAAATACAATAGTGCAGCTAGAACAAGTTTTTTTCTTCAAATGTTCTTTTAAAGACCCTGTTTTATTAATTTAATTCTATATGCATAATTGTTTTCCACTTGCAAATGAAGAACAAGACCAAGGAGGAGAAGAAGAAGAAGAAGAAGAAACAGCAGCAGGTGGTTGAAGAGCAGGAGGATGCAGGCTGTGACCCTCCTGCCCCAAAGAAGAAAAAGAAAAAAGACAAGCTGGCAACGGACCAAGTCAACGGCCACATCGATGAGACCGCTGACATAAATGGTGACTGCAATGGTGTTGAATCACCTAAGCAGAAAACCAAGAAGAAAAAGGAATCAACCGAGGTAAATGTCATGTTCATATGAATCATCAGTTAAAAGTTTGATGAATTTGTTTAAAGATCGCGTTACACTCTATACAATGTTTTGACTAAATGTTGTAATAATATGGAAGTTGTAGACATTAATGTATACTGTATTCTTCTTTAAACGTATTCCAAATATGTATCAAATGTAAAAAAAAATTCTCTCGGGGCTGTAGAAAAACAAGAAACCAAAGAAAGCAAACGCAGAGGCAGCAACCAATGGACATTCCACCCCAAACACACCAGTTCAAACCCCAGTTCAAACCCCAGTCCAGACACCATCCCAGTCCAGTGATGACTCAGCCAGTGACAGTGAACGTGAAAATGTGAGTTTCAATGTATTATACGATAGACAAAATGATAAGATTATGTGAAGGAGATTTCTTGTGATCTTTATTTTTGTAACTGAATGATAAGCTAGTAATTTGCAGCCATAGAATCATTTTTTTGGTCTGATTCCTACAACCTGCTGTCGAGATCTTCATATGGGTTTTGTGTACGTGTATTGTATTTGATAGGAAATGTATTTTTGTGTGTAATGCACTACATTTTACAACATTTTTAACTGCCAAGACTTGCCGCCATACATATCGCACTGCCGTATAAGTTGCATCAGTCCAAATATGTCTAATAAAGTGGGAAAAACCATAAATAAGTCGCTTCGTCATATTAGTCGCATCTATTATGCATCACTGCTGACGCGTCACATTAGTTATGTGTCATCGATGATCACCCAGAAACGTGGCCTGGTGTTATGCCATACCATACCATTTTATTTATAGAGCACTTAAAACAGCGACAAGGCCAACCAAAGTGCTGTACAAACAAAAAAGAATATGCCAATAATCAATTGGCTGTCAAATGGCGGCCGCAGGAGCATACACTGGAGGACTCTGACAAGAATTTAATAATATTAACACTTAAAAACAATTATTTGTTTGCTCGAAATTATAGTAAAGGTGTGTCTCAGTTGAACTTTGCCTCAATAAATGCACTTTAATGGTCAAATGAGCTGCATTTCGCCTAGGCGGCACGGCAAAATGCAGCTGATTTGATGGTTTCTCCAGGAGTTCCAGAGCAAGACGAAGGCGGCTGTATATGGCAAGCCAAGTGTCTCATTAATAGAACACTTTTACATATTAGTGAGACACTTGGCTTGTCATATTTTGCGAGTGCCCTCAAATGGCTGAAAATGGTAGTGTTCAATATTTCCCATGTCAGAATGAATGAAATCATCAGCTCTCAGCCAAAAATTGGGTTATAAATATGGAGGGAAAAAAACACATTTGTCCCTTCAGTGTATAAATCGCAGGACTTGCAAATTTAAGCAACAAGGTGTGACTTATACAGGTGGTCATCGGTTTACGATTGACTTCCGTTCCTACGGGCCGAACGTAACCCGATTTGAACGTAAACCGATCATCACACGAGCCGCCACTTAGACATGTACATATTTTGTACTGTACAGTTAACAAGCACTCCGCCTATTCTAACACAGTACCCTGCATAATGTTCAAAAAACACATACATGTACAGTACTGTACATTTTGATGAATAAAATACATTTTATTGATAAATAAAA
>JARVGS010000760.1:15750455-15767868 GCA_031762315.1 Hypsolebias antenori | reverse complement strand
TATTAACTATAAGAATGATTATGTTTAAATTGATAGTTTGAATTGATTTTGTTTAAAAGGGAGCAGATATGATAAGATATTTTCTTCTTCTGCTTCCTTTCATTTTATATTTGTTTTTTTTAATTTTCTGAAATTGTGTTTGTGTTTTTATTGGAAATGAAATGAAATAAATAAATACATAAATAAATAAATAAATAAATAAATAAATAAATAAGCAAGCAATCCAAATCTCATGACTATGGGTGTGGGTCATAACGTAGACAGACTATTAAACTGAAACCTTTGCCTTTCAACTCAGCTCTTTCTTCACCATGACTGACTGAAACAACACCCTCATTATTTTAGATGAGGCCTTCATCCAGTAATACATCTCCTGCTCCATCCTACCAGCACTCATGAACAAGATGCCCAGATACTTGAACTCTTCCACCTGAGGCAAAGTCTTGCCCCCAATCTGAAGGGTGCATTCCACCTGTTTCTGGTCAAGAACTATGCCCTCAGACTTAAAGGAACAGACTCTCATCCCAGCTACTTCTACACTTAGCTCTGAACCATTCCAGTGCACATGGAAAGGTTTGGCCTGACGATTGTAGCACAACCCATCATTCCCATAAATCAGAGATGAGACCATGAAGTTCCCAAACCAGACCAACTCCTTTCCACAAGTGCACCTTGAGATTCTTGTCCATGTACACCACAAACAGGATTGGGGACAGCCCTGATGGAATCCAACCTCCACTGAGAATGAAACTGACTTTGTGCCAAGAATATGAACACATCTCTTGCTTTGCTCTTACTTACTTACTTACTTTGATTATACAGGGACCAGATAGCCCCTAAAAGCAACCCAGACACTACATACACCCACTGCACCCCCACAGATGCCTCAAGAAACACGGTCATAAGCCTTCTCAAGATCCACAAAACACATGTCGACTGGAGAAACAAATTACCTAGACCCCCTTAGCAAGTCCACAAAGGTGAAGATCTAGTCCACTGTTCCATGACTGAGACTGAAGCCACACTGCTCCTCATGAATCTGAGGGTCAACAATTGGTCGGAGCCTCCCTTCTAACAGCCTGGAGTAAACTTTCCTGGGGAGGATGTGAGGTGTGATCCTACAATGGAACAGACTCTGACACTGTCACTGCACTCCACAGGCATTGTCCAGTCCTCTATGCAACAATGAAGAGACTTGTCAACCATGACAACCCCACAACATCTAGAGCTTTCAGCATCTTGGGGTGAATCTCATTCATCTCTGGCACTCTGTCACTGAGGAGTTTTTTGACTACCTCAATGACCTCCGTCATGGTAATGGACTTGTATTGTTTCTGTGCAGTGCCCTGTGACGACTTATGTTGTGAATTGGCGCTATATAAAACTGAATTGAATTGAAACTGAACTGTATTCCCCCAAGTTCTCAGACTCTCCCTCCTCCCAGGTGGACATGGTGGGTGAACTAAGGAGATCCTCAAAGCACTCCTTCTACCACTCAACAATATCCTCAGTTCAGGTCAGCAGTTCCCCACCCAAATTAAGTAAAGCTTGGGGTACGGTCTGCTTTACTATTCTGAGTTGCCAAACAATTTGCCAGAACTTCCTTGAGGGTGATAAAAAGTCCTTCTCCATGATCTATTCAAATTCCTCCCACTCCTAAGCTTCTGCAGCCACCAAAGCCACAGTTCTACTGTCCACTCTGTACATGTCAGCTGCTTCAGGAGTCCACTGGGACAACCAAGGGGAGCCTTCTACAGCTTCCATCACTGCTGGTGTCTGCCAGTGGGTCTTTCGGTTGCTGCCCTGACAGGCACCAATGACCTTCAGGCCACAGCTCCTTGGGACATCTACTTGTTACAGCTACATCTGCAACTGAGGCCCTGAACATGGCCCATTTGGATTCCATGTCCCTGACCTCCCCCTGGACATATGAAAAACTCCTGCAGGTGTAAGTTGAAAGCCGCACGGACCGAGGGTGCCACGAGATGATCCCACTTCACCCTCACTATACGTTTGAGTTTATATGGCCTGCCCAGCTGCCTCCTCTATCACTGGATCCAACTCACCAATCAGGTTGTAATTAGCGGACAGCTCTGCCCCTCTCTTCACTCAAGTATCCAAGATATAGGGCCGCAGGTCCAAATACACAATTAAAAAATCTATCATCAACCTTTGGCCTAAGGTGGCATGGTACCAAGTACACTTATGAACCACACTATACTCAAACATGATGTCCGTTATGGACAAGCCATGCCTAGCACAGAAGTCTAATGTGTAAACATAATTTGGGTTCAGGTCAAGGAGGACCTAAAGTGGCCTGGTAACAAGTAAACTTATAAACCACACTATACTCAAACATGATGTTCATTATGGACTAGCCATGCCTAGCACAGAAGTCCAATATGTAAACATTATTTGGGTTCAGATCAGGGAGGTAATCCCTTCCAATCAGCACCGTCATGGGCATTGAAGTCACTCAGTAGAATGAAGGAATCCCCATATGGCACCCCTTCCAAATCACTACCCAGAGACTCCAGAAAGGCCAGGTAATATGAACTGATGTCTGGTGCACACAGTCAGAATGTTCTCTCCTGCATCTCAAAACTGCAGAGGGGCAATCCCCTTATTCATGCCACACCTGCCCGATGCCTCTCACCCTGGGTAAATCTGGAGTGGGAGAGAGTCAAACCTCTCTTCAGGAATGAGGTTCTAGAGCCCAAGCTGTGCGTAGAAGTGAACCCAACTACAGTACTATATATCTAGTTTGAACCTCACGTAAAAGCTCTGGCTCCTTACCTGTTAGTGAGGTGACATTCCATGTTCCTCGAGTTAGTCTATGCCACCAGGTATCTGCATGGCCAGGGACCCACCCTCGTCTGCTGCACAGCATGCACAGCACCCAACCTTGACAAGCCTCCTCACAGGGCAAAGGTTTCACCACCAGGTGCTCACTAGCAAGTGAGCTCTCCCAGATCAGGCTCCAGGGAGGTGCCCCAGTTTCCTTTATTCCCAGTATGGTTTCCTGATGCATTAGTTGTGTTTTCATCATGGCTTTGCATCACTCATGGTCTGACCCCTCCCGTGAGGGCTCTTTGCCATGGATGACCCTACAAGGGCCTGATGTCCCCGACAACATATCCCCCAAGGCCACAGGGGTACTGAAACCCTTCCACCATGGTAAGGCGACAATTTTGAAGAGTGAAATCAATATTATTACATCAATATTTCATACAGAAAATCGTGTGTGTGTGTGTGTGTGTGTGTGTGTGTGTGTGTGTGTGTGTGTGTGTGTGTGTGTGTGTGTGTGTGTGTGTGTGAGGAGAGGTGGGTGCATGTATGTGACAAGAAAATTATATTCATGCATCAGGGCAAGGCATTTCAGTACAAATTTCAAACGGCTTCAAATCATGTGATGTGATCTTGTGCATGTGTCAGGAAGGGTTAGATTATGTGACAGGATTATTCCTGACACAGGCAATTATGCATTGTAGGATTTCACTTTTAAAACCAGCTTAGATACATTAACTGACATTATACTTATACTTATGGATGGATGGATGGATATACTTAAATAAGATTATAATAATGACACCTCAACGGGATACTATTATGACAAAGTGTCAATAATAAATTAAAGTTGAATTCATGTAAGAAATATAAATTGCAGACATTCCATAACATTGAAGAAAAGTTTTAAATACAAACAAAATATATTAGCTAAATATCATAATATTTTATACACTTTCATGTTCATCTTTTTTTTTTTTTAACAATTAGATAATTTCTTAATTTTTGCCTCCCTTTTATCACTGTTACTTTAACCTTTTCATCATCTCCCATTCCCGCATTTTCGTTAGTAGAGACTAACCTGTATAAATAAATGTTGAAATGAATGAAAAAGTATTGTTCAGTTTAACTCAGTCATGCTAACAAAGAATCCATTTGGCTCCATCTTTTTATTGCCCATAAGAGCTTCCTGTCTCTGTGCCCGTCTCTTAACATGGCCAATTCTGTAACAAATCTTTTCTCTATTCTCTCCCTTTATTACAAGAAATCAAATTGAACTATAGGTCTGAACACATATCTAAGTGATAAGAGTCCATTGCCTGAGAGAACGGAATGAAGAAGAGTTAGGGGCACTGAGAGTGTCAAAAAAAAAGTTTGAAAACTCACTAAGTAAGACAAGATAATCATCAATTAATATCCCCTGAAGCAGAGAGAAGGACAGAAACAAAGAAAGAGGTGTAAGTCGAGAACTTTAATAAGGTTTGGGAAGAGATAAGTAAGAAGACTATGGAGATAGAAAACAGAATGAGATTTTTAACTTCTAGATTGTTAAAGTCATGACATTATTAAAGAGGACAAACGTGTTCTAAGTAGAGCAGAAATCACAACTGCATCACTTAAGCACGCCAGTGTTCTGAAACATGTTTTATTTTTCAACAATCTTCCATTTTCATTTGTTTCATCTGGAACAAGAAAAAAAAAACATTACTATTATCAGAAATATTTATAAATTCCATAAACCCCATTTTTTCATACAACATATAAAGCAACTTAAATTTCTTGTGTCAGTTTCTTTTCTCCAGACATTTTCTCAATTTTTAACAAACCAAATTGAAGAAAATGACCATCAGACATTGAGTAAATTGAATTAAAAACATGCATTCAAAGTTTGTTGAAACAAATGTTAAAAAGTTATAAGACCAAAGTTCCATTGTTTCATTAATTATACAAGTTGTAGTGATCTGAATGATTCTACAAGCTTCAAGTTAATTAAAAACAGGTAACAATAATGAAAACGGTAAATAAAGTTAAATAATCCATCACAGGCTTTGTATTTTTAAGACAGCATGGTATGTGACTAGCCATTTTCTCAAGCGTCAATTTTTTTTTTTCCATTTCAACATTTATTTAGACAGATAAATCACATAGAGCCTCGCAGACTCATTTACAAGTGAGATCTGTTTGAACAGACAAAAATAGTGAAATTGGACACATGTAGGCATTGGAGGCAAAAAAAAAAAAATCCTATCAAAGTCTTTCTTCTTGGCTGAGAAGAAAGACCTGTTATTGAAAACCACCTTGCCCATACAAGCACATGGTGACATAGACATTCTACAGAGGGGGGAGACGATAAGAGCAGTGAGCATGTCCATGGACGCTCTCGAGGGCATTGTAGGAGTTCTGATCAGCATTCGTTCATTCATTCAACCTTTGTTTAGGCAGGTTAATCTCATTGAGCCTTGAGGACTCATTTACAAGAGAGACCTGGAATGGATGGAATAATCAACTAGTTCCCTCCAGTGCGATCTGTAAACATTCTCGAGGGATGTTGGAGAATGGCCAAGGACAACACCTATGGGGATCCAGGAGTCCTGAAATGGTGACACAATGTTTATTTAGCTGGTTTTCTCAGATTGATCAGTTGGAATTCCTCAAGGGGGGGGGGGGGGGGCCCAGGCCAGAGCATCAGATTACATGTCATCCAGGAGAATTCAGATAAGGTGGCCTGCGAGGCCAGTCAAGGGAGCCAAATTCAGATAAACACACAATTGTTTTGGGGACAGCAGAACTTTAATGACATCTACCTTGAGTCTGTGTTGTTCTACTCGGTTCCAAAATGTCCAAATTGCATGGCCACACCACTGGACCGTGCCTGAGAATAATCCCCAAGATCTGATCCATTGCCAAAAGCATTTGAGTCTTGGTGCTCGAGGCATGAACCAAGCCATCATAAGGCAAGCAGCATGATCGGATCCAAATTTGCTGCAGACAACTTCCTTGATTGTTGCTAGACCAGGAACCAGCCAAATCCAAAAAGCAGGAAGCAGTTATCATAAATCCAATTATAAATGTGTCCTTAAAATTCACAAATGGCAGCAGAGATAGACACATCATCAAGTCTTCCAAGTCGATGAGATATCCAGCTGCGTGCATGCCTACGGGGCAAATCGGCTCGCATAAAGCCAGTCTTCTCTTCAAAGAAATGGTATCAATTGTGTTGAGGGACCAACTGACCAAATCCAAGTCCATAATTATGGTTTGGAAGATATGTAGAGAGAGGCTCAGGAGCAGTTTCACAGACCAGGCAGAGCAGCAAAGCAAAGCGGAGACGGAGAGGAGGGGGAAAGCGTCCGACTCGGCAAGAGCAAGTGATAAAACTAATCAGTACAGAAAAATAAGTGCCAATTATTAATTATTTATTAATTTATTGCAACTGGAGTGCATAATCGTGTGAAAACTTTCAGATAATTTTGTCAGACCATAAAATGCACATCGTCTTCAACATACAGTATTCAACTTCATCAGTCAACTGTTATAATATAACCACATGGGCCAGGGAGAATTCTGAAATATTATTGTCACTCAATATGTTGTTCTTTTCAGGAACATATTATGACACTGTACTACATAAAAAAATAAATGTATATGCCAACTCTGTAGTGAGATTTCAGATTCTTTGCCTGAGCTGAACTCAGGTGGGTGAAAACATTAGTTGACGTGTATTCAGGTCAGATGTGTACGCTTTAGCAAGCTTTAGTATGTTGGGCTCTACATGTCAAATTAAGACATTATACAGGATGTTGTATGTGAAGCATGCAAAAACGTATATGTGACAGTATGTGTGTGTGCTCCTGCTATGACTGCAATGCAACAGCAGTATGCTATGGGGTAACATGTTTACACTCGATTAGAACATGTGGGCCCTTGTCCAAATTTTTGTGAAACTGTTAAAAGTTAATTTCCCTTGGCACCGGCACAGTTCCTCCTCTCTGTGTCCATTCGTCTTGACTGCTGTAGAATCCATTAGGAACACTTCTAGGAGCTTCTGAATCTTGTGGACTTGATGCAAGGCTTTTCACAAACTGTGGCAAGAGCCATGTATCCAACCACCACTCCACAAAATGCAAAAAGATCACAGCATCCCAGCTTGGGGATTTTGTGTCCTTACACATGATGCACCACATAAGAGGGATATTTTTCTTCAATTTTTGTTGCTCTTGTTTGCCTCCAGCTGAACAGTTCTGTTGCAGTACTTTTATTTCAAAAAGTTTTGCTGTGATAAATCTTTGAGGTATCTAAAGCAGAAAATGTCAGCGTGGTAAAAACAAATTGTGATATTTTATGAACACAGAGCAGGTTATGGTGTAATTTTAAAATCATTATGATTGTGGCTATATAAATAAGTCTTAAGCATACTTGCAATTTATTCACTTCTATTACTATACACAATACTGTATAGGTTAAATAATTTCATCTGGACTATTTTTTTAAAGGGAGAAACGTTTTGTCTTCTATCCAGAGAACTTCATCAGTCTGTGGCCTGCCAACCAGATCTGTCACATAAGTAGCCTTCATTGCTGTGTTTCAAGCCGACCTCCTGTTGGAATCTCAGAAGCAGGCTTTTAACACGTGCAAAAAGATCCATCTGTCCAAAACACTCAATCATCTGGATTAAGAATCAAATGTTTTAGACCAGAAGGCCGATACCACTCACAGAAACAGCCTGAAGACACCAAGGCCAAAATGGTTCAGAAAAAGGTTTGTGGGCTCAAACCTTTTTCATTTTTCATTCACGGTGGTCGCTGGTGCCCATGTCCGACAATCACTGTGCGAGGGGCGGGGTACGCCCTGGATGGGTCGCAAGTCCATCACAGGGCCACATAGAGGCAAACAACCATTCACTCTCTCACTCACCCCTAGGGACAATTTTAGAGTTACCAATCAGCCTAACACACATGTTTTTGGTCTGTGGGAGGAAACCGGAGTACCCGGAGAAAACCCACGCATGCACGGAAAGAACATGCAAACTCTACACAGAAAGGCCCCTGGACCAGGATTTGAACTAGGGACCTGCTCGCTAAGAGGCAGCAGCTCTACCAGTTGTGCCACTGTGCTGCCCTCAAATTAATCTCATCCAATGTAACTATATCATGGTGCCGCACTTCTGTAAATTAAAAAAAAAGTTCAAGACAAAAACAATTGGACTTTATTTGTAGTAGAAGACATTTCGCTTCTCATCCGAGAAGCTTTCTTAATTCAAAGAACAGGGAGTGTGGGGCTTGAGTTATAAAGCTGAAGTAAGATACACTTCACTACTCACTTCTGCAGTCACGTTTCCTTTAGGCTTCTTGTTCTTCTTTTTCTTCTTGTTCTTGTCCTTCTTTTTGTTCTTCTTCTTGTCTTTCTTCTTGTTCTTGTTTTTGTTCTTTTTCTTCATCGTCTTCTTCTTCATCTTCATTTTTGTAGCCACTTGATGCTAACTAATTTCCATCCATCCGTCATGCTCAACTTTTTCCTGTGTCCAGGGAGGGATGGAGCCGTTCGCATGGAGGATACAAAACTGCACACAGAGAGACCACAGCTAACAAGATCCAAATCCTTAACCTTATTTATTATTTAAACCACTGTGTGCAGTGAAGACTAAGCATGTTTAAATTATTAGTAGGAATAGCAATGAATACATATGTTAGTACAGTATATGACATCAGTCTTTGGGGGAAAAAAAAAAATAAAAAAAAAGGTCAGTAGTTTAGTGTCAGTCAAAAGTTTGTAATACATTTCACTTACTGAGATCGCAGCCTGGGCAGTTTGAGGAGAAAAAAAAAAGGTTGTGAAAAGAAACACAAAATATTCACAGTTCTTAAGATTTATAACAACATAATGGTGTCATTATGTTAATTCTTAGATGTATTCTTAATACTTTAAATGTACATCCTTAAATTTAGGCAGGTAATTCATATATTTGAAATTCAATTATACATCTATTATATTATTTAATCAAATAAACTATACTTTAGTAATCAGATAAGTAATATATCACATGGGCTAAAGTCTACCTGGATTATTGAGCATGCATCAGGGTATTTTCTTTCTTCTTTTTTTTATTTTAAACGTGCCCTTGCAGATATCATGGTTGGCTTATAGGTGGTCTGCAACCTTCCTCTTAGCAGCAGGAACTGTCCTCAGCAGGCTAAGCAGCATCAATTTTTTTATTGGAATTTTTGCTAATTTAAGGCCTGTAAAGTATTTAACTGTTTGATTCCCCGCAAAATACCCCACAGTTACCACTGGGAGCAAGAAAAATATTACTCTACAAAAAACATACAAACATGAAATAAATAAATAAATAAATAAAAAACATTAAAGTGAATTGGGAGGTTTGATCAGCCCTACAAATTCAATTATTAAGTTCAAAACATATAGTTATTTCATTGAAGGGACTTCCTGGGGTGAAAATGCATCAAGAGTGTGGCAGCATGAGAAAAAAAAAAAAACATACTTGAAACGTAAAAACACAGGGGGTCCTCTGTTGATTCATTAGAAATATGTTGATTGCTTAAATGACGGTTTATTTGTTCAGTGAAACGAATGACGGACAAATAAAGAAACATTTGCTGCATGAAATACATTTGATATTTAAACAATTGTTTTAAAAACTGCAGTTCATTCTGAATGTATAAAGTATGTTGCATTTCACATTTTATTTTATTTGGTATTATTACTAATACTGACCAGTCGTTTAGGCTTTCAAATAAAATACCACATATTCACATACCAAAGGAAAGATTATTTTATTTTCAAATATTGGTTGGCATTAATTTGCAATTTTGTTTACATTAAACATTATGGCATTAAACCTTACATTTAAAGACCTTCATTCAAATAAGATTAAAAAATACACATTAATCTGCACCATCAGACTTTATAATTAAAAACTCCAATCAGAATAAAGATTATTATAGCATGCAAATATCATATGCTTCTTTTCATAAAGCGTTTTATAGAGTGGAGCTCATTCTTGCTTGATATCGACCTGCTATCACTCCACTCCTAACAGTATCTGTGTGCCCTTCATTGAGAATAATAGGCTGGCAAGTTTATTTAAAGCAAGTGGATCCAGCAGGGAAGCTTCTAGAGCAAACAAATCATTAAAGGAAGGAAGGCGTAGCGGAGGCTTTGTCAACTTGGATAGGCAGGTGCTATGTGTGTGTGTGTTTGTGTGTACTGCTGAGGAGAAGAGATACTGAAGGAAGAAAGAGCGACTGAGAGCTTTACACCATTAACCCATATTGACTGGATCACCATAGGAGGCTCTTCACTGTGGGAGTGTGTCATATAATGCAGTCGGTGCTGAAGCCAGACGTAGTCAGCTGCATCGACTGAAGTTGCAATGTCAAATGTCCTGCTGTGTGGGAGTGCTATTTGTGTGTGTGTGTGGTGTGTTACCGTGGTAGGGTACCAGAAAAGTGTATAGTGATATCACCATCATCAGATTGGGTTGTGGAACTAAGAGCCATATACCCTCTTATTGATACAAACATACTTGTGGTTAGTCATGTGATTGTGTAATCAGAGTCTCAGCATGTAGAAGGGTCAATGAGAGATCTCCGTCATTTAAGTTCATCAACAATTATCTCTGTATTAAGGTTAACCAGATTGTTATCACAGTAATGGAAACACATCAGTTGGGAAAGTGTGTGTTCTGCTTTACGCATGTAACGTTTTTGTTCATTGGTTTCACTGGCTACCACAAAATACTAAGTTTAAGGGATCCGGTCATCTATGCACCGTATATACTGTATTCACTGTGTTCTATTGACCTAACAGGAAGTTTTACTTTTTAAAGCAGCATAGCAAAAATTAAATTAACACACAAATATCACAGTTTTGTGGTAAATGGTAAATGGAGCTTACTTATATAGCGCTTTCCAGCCCCCTATGAGGGGCCCCAAAGTGCTTCACAGTACCAGCCATCCACCCATTCATACTTGGTGGTTGAAGTAGAGCTGTCCTGCTTTTTGTGGGCACTCTAAGCGAGAGAGTTTTGAACCAAGTTAGATTTCATTATTTTGGGACAAATACTAAAATTCTTGGGATTGAAAAGTCACTACAAGATACAGTAGTTCCTCGTTTATCACGGGTTTAGACCCCCCTCCCCCATGATAAGTGAAAATTAAGTAGGGATACAGTAGTCCAAATTCAAGTAAACTTTATTGTCAGTACCATCTCACGTGGTACATGAGATGGAACAAAGTTATGTACACAAGTATTAGTAGTAATTTATTTTAGTCTTTAATGTAGTAGTAGTTTATTTTGGTATTTATATACAGGTATATACTAAGGAGTTTTAAACCTTTCCCACACTCTTGCAATGTCACAAGCAATTGCTTAAACTTTAAATGCTCCAAAAGAGCAAGCATGTCATGATATCAGCTCTCTGCCACCTACCAACGCTCTCGGCCACACCCACTTCTTCGCCACAGAGCGGAAATATGACACACTCCAGCAGGGAGCTTTTCCCTGCACCTGTGGGCTGCACATAGGTGCAGCAGGTGCAAAATAATTTAAAATAATTTTAATTTAAATAAATCTCCATGCCAATCATTCTGCTCATCCATCAATCAGCCAATTGTGTGTCATTTTTTTAATTAACCTTTATTTTACCAGGCAAATCCCATTGTGATCACAGCTCTCTTTTGCAAGGGAGGCCTGGGTCTGAAGGCAGCCTAACATGCATGTTTTTGGTCATGTCCAACCATACTTTGAAAAACCTTGATGAGCGAGTATGCAAAAACGAACGGCAAAGTAGCGAGGGACTACTGTACTTCCATTTTATTGACATCTCAGACTGTCAAGGGTCATAGAATTTTGGGCTTTATTGAATAAATAATTTTTAAGCAACTTATTTGATCTGGGTCTTGTATTAGTATATATTATACCACTAGCACGTATATCTTGTTACGCATTGCACCATTTTCTATTTTATTTTACATGGACTTTTGTTCTTACATGTTTGTCTGCACACCTGACTGTGTTAGCAATCAGCCCACCTACTCTTCATTCAAGCATTTCTATTGTCATCAAAAACATTTCTTATTTTCAGTTGCACAGTTGCCAGTCCTTGGTTTGATGTTGTTCAGTCAAGCCACCTTTATTCTGTCTTTACAGCATCCATAGTTTTTAATTTTTTTGTTTGTTTATTAAAAACAACTGTGTTTACACTACTTTTTTATCTCCTTCGTCACAGTCCTACAGTTTGGCACATTACCTCCTTTAATGTGTGAACCACAACAAAATATTATTGAACAAAAATGACACCATGTTTATATACATAAGCTTAAAAAATTGTAACGGAATAAACTAAAAAAAAAAAAAAAAAAAACATCTGGAAGAAAAACCTTGGAGTAAACAGGCCAAATCAGACACCTTTGGACAGTGCACAACACCTTGTTCCTAAAAATACAAACAAACAAATGAAAACATCTTCCTTTAAATAAGGAGGGCTTATCAGGGATGGGAAAGAAGAAGAACAGCAATAAAGTAGAGGGGATGGTGCAGAGAAATCCTGGAATACGAAACATTTCTCTGTGTGAGGAAAAATAAATAAATAAATGAGGGTAGAAGAGGAAAGGTTGCAGGGAAAAATGGAAAGCATCTTTAGAATACAAAAGTGAAAAGACATGGGTAAGAAGCTTTACAAACTAGTTTCATATTAAGTCCAAAGTCTTGGCAGGTAGCTGTGGGGAAAAAAAGTATACTTGAAATTAATTAATAGCTCCTACATCATGTGAATGTTTCATTAGTTGTTTTAATTACAATTTAATTCAATGCGGTCACGTTTTAGCAAGAAAAGTTAGTTTTGAAGCAGCAAAGTTGGATGAAGGGAAATATGCTATAAAAACATTTAAAAGGCACACAAAAAGGTAACAAAAAGGGATGGTAAATGACTATAAGGTAATCTGACTGTAAGAATCCTGTTCGGTTGGCTGAACTTTTACCTTTTCCCAGGATGCATTCTGTTTGAAAGGTGCCTAAAAATAGAACACACACAAGCACAAATTCTGAGACCTATACAACTCCCTGGGGTGTATTCACTGTCATGCCCACTGAGACATATACACTGCAGACACCCATGTCCTGACTGAACACGACATGTTCACTCGCTTTAAGTGACCACTGCAACTTTAACCTTTTTCTTGAAGGTAAAAAAGAAAAAAAAAAACATAATTCAAAATGATGAAACACTATCAACAATTCTAGGCCCAAAAACGTATATCAGCCAGGGAACAGAATTTTACACAGGCACATGTTGGTCACTCTATATAGAGGATTTTAATGGTAATAAAAATTATAATTATGTGGGTAATTTCACACTTTTATATTAGTAGAGTGATTTGCTTCTTAATAAAGAACTGTCTTCCATCTTAAAACAAACATGCTTTATTAGCGTATTTAAGGTTTTAGAGATCTGGCAAATGTCACTTTTATCAAATAAACATTTGATATCCTAGCATGATTATGTTTACTTCGAAGGAGGACAGGAGTTTGCTGCGTAATCACCACATGACATTTACAAGGGCCATGCTTTACTTGTGTTTTTGCAGTAATCACAGCACAATCACAGTGGTTAGGGCATGGCATTTTTAATCATGGCTGTCGCTGATTCTCTTTAGTACCGTCATGTGCTCTCAGTTTTTGTCATTAGCTTGTTACTGGCAATACAGTTTCTCCTTGAAACCATTGAGATGACATTTTTGATAGTACTTTTACTATTTTATGGTGGGTTTTTTTTTTTTTTTTTTTTTTTTTTTTCATTTGCAGAACCAGTAACCTTACAACAATTTAACAACATTTTTTTTCTAAGATTAGTATCTGTCTACTTTTTTGTCTACAGTCTCTTATGAGGAATGACAAGATTAAAGCGGCAAATTATTTTTTATTTCTTGCAAACAAAGTTTTAGATAATTTAATACATATGAATGATTACATTCCTTTGAAGGTCAATTATAATAAGTGTTTTATTCACAATTTAATTGGTTGTGCGTCAAATACACTTTTCCATGTAGCTCATGGGACTTGCAAGTCAATGTCACATGTGCTCTGTGATACACAAAAATGCTTTGTCACTTGGTTGTAATGATTGTAATTATTTAAAAAAGAGGATATAGTTCACAGAGACCACTTCTGTTTGCCTGCAGCCATTTTTTTTTTTTTTTTACCTTTCAGAAGTATCTCATCATCCTCCTACTGCATCTTTATTGTGTCTTTCTTTTTCTGTCCTCCTCATTCCTATGCTTTTTTCTTTTTCCCACAAGGCTCTTGTTGGGTAGTAAACTGGCTTTCTTTATGACCATTCTGTCTTTGTGATGGCAGACCAGAGGCTATTTGTTTTCACAGATCATAACACATGAACTGCATGAACAGTAACTGTAGGAAGGAGGTTAGATGGTCACTTTGCTGGTACAGACAAAGGACAGTTGAGGCTTATGTGCTCTTTATGGATGCTAAACCAGATCTGATCTAAATGTGACATACTAAATTTGTTGATTTTCTACATTTCATGGGTCCAAGTTTACAAATCAGTCCTGTTAAATGCCTAAAACATATTTATGTGCTGCCATGATACTGTGGCATTGCAAATGTCTTATTTCACTCAAAATGCAAAGGAAACTACATTTTATCATCGATAATTACTTTTGCTTTAACCTGCCGCTGTTTTCAGGGGCAATATAAATTTGGTTGATGCAAGCTTGAAAGAATAACTATGATGCGTGTAATACTAATCTCAGCACTACTTATAATTGCTTCCAAAAAAAAAGCCCTTCAGCAGTTTGGTGGACTGTAACTTGTCAATTCATATGAAGTTTTATTGTGGAACATTTACAAATAAACTGCATTTGGCTACAAATTGAATGGCTTAAATGGTGACAACATAAAGTAAATTATAACTATAATTATAAAATAAAATAAGCCAACATATATAATAATTTTATTGGTAAGTTCAAAGTGATTTATTCAAGCCAAAGGATTTATGGTGCTTTGCCATCAGTCCCACACCACACCCATTGGGGGCCTGCCCACTGCCGGTACCTACCCCCACTCAGACAGGTTTATGGGACCACTTTGTTTGTGGTTCCATGCACAAAGCTTAAAGGTGATGATTTTGATGTAATCAGGCAGCAGCTGATGATTGGCCAGTGAACCTGTCACTGGATGACCTGCCCAATTTGTTGTTTCATTTTTTTTTTTTTAGTTCTGTATGGAAGCTCCTAAAATATTACAGTGGACCAAGGATGAGGTTCAGACCTTACAGTCTTTATTGCTGGATCACATTGCGAGCTGGACAGCACTCCAGAACTAAAAGAAACAAACAAATTTATCACAATATATCGAAGATGATGGCATTGAATGGCTACACCCAGACCTTTAAGCAGTTCTGGGATAAGCTAAAACGATTGAAGTCAGTTTACAGTTACGATGCCCGCCCACTTTGCATTGACAATCCTGCCCACAGAGTAGGGAAACAAGTCACAATGGTGACTCACTTGCACTTGAGAAGAACCAATAAGACAAGAGCTGACTCGAGTCGTATTTATCAATGGCAAAGCCACTTTAAAATCACTGTGAGGTTGTTGTACAAGTTTTACACAGGTTAGAAGTTCCTTTGACTTTCGGTGTTTCAAGTGTACAGTTCTTTGAAGACCCTGTCACACAGTGATGTATAGCATCAGCTCATGTCAACAAATGGGGAAAAAATAAAAAGATAAACATGCTGGTGTAAATCTCATAAGTTTGCTGTAAACTTTAAATAAGTTATCAACATGCTGATTTATGATGGTCAGCCAACAATTTTTTACATTCACAAAATTTTCAGCAAATGCCGACGTGTTGCTCATAAGCTAGGTATAAGGTATGCGACAGGTAAGTTATGCATAAGGTCACACGTTACATATAAGTTACTCATAAGTTGACGTGTTGGAAACCAGCTGGGCAATTTTGTATAATGTATTTCTATCCTAACAACACTTTACTTTTGCAGAACTTATTAGTTCTGATCTAAAAAAAAAAAAGCTAAGTCTGGTCCTCTGGACATTCAAAATGTGAATGTCCAGAGGACCAGACTTAGCTTTTTTAGATTTTACTACCTGGATTATTGAGCATGCATCAGGGTTATTAGTTCTGACTTTAGTGTAACTTCTGCTGAATTTATGCATAGCATGTTGGAATATGGTCAGCATGGTGGCACAGTTGGTAGAGCTGCCACCTCACAGCGAGCTGGTCTCCCCGGATCAATTCCCAGCCAGGAGGCCTTTCTTGGTGCAGTTTGCATGTTCTCTCCATAAATGTGTAGGTTTTCTCCATGTACTCCAGTTTTCTCCCACAGACCAAAAACATACATGTTAGGCTGATTGGTAACTCTAAATTGTCCATTGTGAGTGAGAGTGAATGGTTGTTTGTCTCGTTTGTCTCTATGTGTCCCTGTGAAGGACATGCAATCTGTCCAGGGTGTCCTCCGCCTCTTGCACAGCGATTGCTGGATATGGACACCAGTGACCTCTGCGACCGAAATGGGAAGAAGCAGGTAAAAGATAATGGATGGATGGAAGATTTTAATATTTGGTTAAACTATTTGCTTAGTAGTCGCCTTAAATATTTTGATGTTTAGAAGACGTTACAGAAAGCATGGCCTTCACACAGTTTTTCCTTTGTGCTTACTTGTTTTGTCTTCTCCGTAAATTTGTGTTTATCATGTTTGTGTTTGCTTTCGTGATCTGTCATGCTTGACTTCCATTTTAAATAAATCACTCCATTCCTTGGGTGGTTTTACTTTCAGTCCACATGCGCCCAGAATAAACTGAACAATTACTACACTGTTTTTTGTTAATTGTTACTTGCCTCCCAGTTTACTTCATATTCTTTCATTTGTCACTTGTCAGAGCCTTATCATTGTTTGTGTTGTCTTCTTCCACTAACTTTTTTTAATAACTTGTCTCACTAAATCTTACACAGATTTATTTGCAGGTTTCCTGTCAGTAATGTTATTTCTTGTCATGCCTTGAGGTACTTACTGGTGGCTGGAGGACTCACATATAGGAAACCGGGCGCAGGAAATTGTGATAAGCAAAATATTTTAATACACATATTTGGGGTTGTTGTGCCATTAAGGTAGATCATACAAAAATGGAAGTAACAGTTAATTAAAAAAAAAAAATCAAAAGACAAAAAATATGTGAAAATACATAAAAAAAATTAAGGCAGAACTACAGGACATAACAGACACATCAAAGAAGAAAACGGGGACAAACAAATACCATGCCATACAATTTTATTTATAGAGCACTTAAAACAGTGACAAGGCCAACCAAAGTGCTGTACAAACAGAAAAACATGCAACACATAAGCAACATACAAAATTAAGTTAAATCAGAATACAGACATACAAATGTCGCAGATAATAAATATAACGACTAACCTGTGTGAAGCATACAGGTTCAAATCACAGATCATCTGGTGTTGAAAGCTATAGAATAGTAGTAAGTTTTTAAATGTGATTTGAAAACCGAGAGGGAGGGGGCCTGTCTGACAAGCAGAGGTAACTCATTCCAAAGTCTTGGGCCTGCTACAG
>JARVGS010000760.1:15625529-15635719 GCA_031762315.1 Hypsolebias antenori | reverse complement strand
ACCCAGAAAGGCCCCCGGACCGAGATTTGAACCGGGGACCTGCGCGCTGAGAGGCAGCAGCTCTACCAGTTGTGCCATCGTGCTGCCCATTTTTGGACTGATGCAAACAATTTCTTATGTTCCACGTTCAAGCATACAAGAGACGCTCAAGACCTCTAAAAGACAAATTTTCTTTAAAATGCTGTTTACGTTGGAAATTGAAGACATATCAAACTCAGAGTATATAAATATGTAAACATTTCTCTTAAAATTCATTTTGATATCAGGATTGTAGCTGCATTTGACAATGTGCTGAACTAGCAGGAAAAAAAAAAAAAAAAGTTGGTGTTAGCTGCTCTTAAGAGTGACCTGAACTAGAACCCTCGTGTGGTATCCTTTGTAAGGGTCACCTCGGCTCGTGTGGAAGCTAAAATGGCTGACTGAACATAATTCATTAAAGGTGGGCTGTGTTGACATTTTAACTGGGTCCTAATCTCATTTTAATTTCAGTCCAACTAGGGAGCCACTCCTCAGAACACTACATTTTAATATGAATAGGTCCATCGAGAACCTTCTCTAACACTGGCACGGTTGGTAGAGCTGCTACCTCTCGGCGAGCAGGTCGCCGGTTCAAATCTCGGTCCGAGGGGTTCTTTCTGGGTGAAGTTTGCATGTTCTCTCTGTGCTGCATAGGTTTCCTCCGGGTACTCTGGTTTCCTCCCACAGACCAAAAAACATGCATGCTAGACTTTAAATTTGCATGTTGAACTTTAAATTGTCCCTAAGTGTGAGTGTGATAATGAATGATTGTTTGTCTCTATGTGTCCCTGTGATGGACTGGAGACCTGTCCAGGGTGTCCCCCGCCTCTTGCACAGTGACTGCTGGATATGGGCACCATTGATTCCCCATGACCCGAAAAGGAAGAAGCGGGTAAAGATGATGGATGGATGGGTAAAAGTAAAAAACAAACCCTGTTTAATATGAAAAACAAAGACGTCTTTGAATTAAGTATAAAACCTGTGTTTATCAAGCAGTTTTTAAAATACCATGTGAACATCTGGCTTTGGGGAAGTAAAATGTGCAACAAATAATCAAACAAATAAAATAACTGACTCAGTGTACATTAGTACATAGCCTCAGCTAAACAAAGAAATGGGGAACGGTGGCACAGAGGTTAGAGAAGATGGGCTTGTGACTGGAAAGTCGCAGGTTCAAGTCCCCAAACTGACAATATCAAAATGTGGTGGAAAAGGTGAAACGCCCACCTCCACCCTCATTTGCCCCACTCCGGGCCCTTGAGCAGGGGCCTTAACCCCCACCATCTGCTCCCTAAACAGGTCTCTCTTAAAAATGAGTTCACGTGACTCACTGAGACTACCTGTATAAATAAAGGTAAATAAAAAATAAAAAAAAAAAAAGAATGATTTCACTCTAAAGCTCCTTTTTAGCAATACATCAGAGTAGTGAGGATACAGTTTATTTGTTTAATAATGTGTACCTTTTTATTCATTTACTGTACTTTCTATGATTATTTATTTATTTATTTTTATTTTGCAATACTACACAGTGCCAGTAATGTTGAATATGTTGATGCACATTGACCACCACTGGTCCAGAGGACCAGACTTAGCTTTTTTGGATTTTTCTACCTGGATTACTGAGCATGCATCAGGGTACCAATAAAATAGCTTTGGATTTTCTGACTTGAGCACTGACTGTGAGTTTAAGATTAGAGTGCATAAACGACTTTTGTCATTGTTCTTTAGCATGGTTATTGTACTCTCGGGAGAAGTTAAACCTCATATCACTACAACTCTGCTGGATGATTGACCACAGGTACTTCACTGTAGGTTCAGGTTGCACAATGTTGAAATGGTCATCTTGAGCTGCTCTTAACTGCCGTGCTTCTTGCTAATGACCCCATAAAGCTGGTGCTTTGCTTATATCATTAACATGTATTTGACTTTAAACTTTTCTTTTTAATCATGCGTCAATGCAGACAAAAAACAACAACGCCTGGAGTTTTTGCTAATCCAATAGATACAAAAAAGTTGAATAGTGATTTTTATTTTTTTTTTAAGAGAATACCTGAAGGGTTAGCTGTAAATCTGAAGGCCTTTTTTTGCATATCAACACTTTTAATTACCTATTTGCATTTGTAAGGTCTTTTGCACCTCCTGTACTTTGTCTCTTCCCCATTCTGTAGAAAATACAATAATTTAGTTCATGTAATTTGGGTTCTCAAGTTGTACTCAATGAATTTCTAAACAGGTCTATTTAGTTCTGTTTAACAGCACATACTGTATTGTTTATTTTATCTTCTTAAGGTCTGATCTTATGCATTCCTTCTCCTCTCTTTTGACATACACATAGAAAGACCCCAAAATAGAATTGTATCCAGATCAACCAAGGTGAATAACACAACAAAGTACTGTCAAACATTTGGTGAAACAGCTGTGATTCAAGATTACTTTGCTTCAGTTATCAAGACAGCTATTCCAGAGATGATAATGATAATAATAATAATAATAATAATAATAATAATAATAATAATAATAATAATAAATACATAAATAAATAAATAATAATAATACTTTATTTATAAAGCCCTTTAAAACAACCACAGCTGCAACAAAGTGATGTACATATAAAATCAAAAATATTTAAACACATAAAAACTAAAACAGCTGTTAAAACATTAAGATCAATAAAAACAACAAAAACAGTGCAGAGCAAATTCAGTCTGTGCTAAATAATTTAAAATAATGTATTTAAAATAAAAATTCCATGCCAATCATGCGGATCATCCATCAGTCAGCCGATTGTGTGTCATGTCCACTTTTTTTTTGCTAAACCGCGATAAACGAATTGCGAAGTAGCGAGGGACTACTGTACATTTTGTTTCAACAAGTACTATGTGCTGTCTTCATTACTCCTACACCAGCATCAACATGGCAGCAAAACTCACAGATTGCTGTCAAATCATCTGACACTTAAGATAGCCTACAATTTCAGAGTCAGAGATTGTTTTTTATTTGCACCACATGTGGTACATATGGTGGAAAAAAAAAATATGTACACAGGGTCCCAGTTACAGCCAACAATAAACTGTAAAAGAAAAAACAGTAATAAGGTCTAAGATATGAACTAAGACAAATGTCAACTAAAAAAACACTAAGGTGGGTGAGTGGGGTCCTTCATGATGCAGGTGGCTCTCTTCCTGCATCTGGAGGTGTACATGTCTGTGATGGAGGGGAGACTGACTTCAACAGACTTCTGTGCAACCTTCACCACTCTCTGCAAAGCTTTTCTTTCTGCAGCTTTTATACTACTTTTATACTATACTCTTATGCTACTTATACTATAATTTTATACTCATTTCTCTTTAGTAAAAGTCGTACCACAGAATAAACCACTACACATTTTATAAAGTCATTTGCAGGTTGTTTACAGCTCCAGAATTAAGTAAAGCTGCAATGAATAAATAAATAAACATTGATAAAGTATATTCTGAAGTAAAGTCACTAAAATAGTTCACTATTGTATGTTTTTTTTTTGTTTGTTTTGTTTTTGCCACAATTTAATTTTTAATTCTAAATGCAGCAACTTATTTTTTGCCATTTTGACTTTATGAATACTATTTATAAAATACAATTTCTAATGTTTCTGACAAGTTTGACTTTAATTTCAACATTTTGATATTAATCGCATTATGTTAAATTTATGGTAAATGAACAGTACTTATATAGCACCTTTCTATCTTATCAAGGCACTCAAAGTGCTACAATCTGTGCCATCATTTACCCATTCATACAGCACTCTACTAGATCTATACAAAGCTAATTGAACAAATAATTCTAAAGAGACTAAATGAGTGCTTTACATCACATTCATACACTGATGGGAGACACATCGGATGCAATGAAGGGTTCAGTGTCATGCCCAGGGACACTTCAGCATGTGACTGCTGGTGAATTTGAACCCCCAACTCTTGCATTGCAGGATGACTGCTCTAATCACGCAGCCACAGCAGCCCTGTCACAAATGGACTGTATTCTCAATAGTGGGCCTAATATTTCCCATACTGTTTTGAGAGGCCGAATGTCTATAGGTAGGATGATTAAAGGACAAGAATAACTTCATAAATGAGAATGTGTCCGTGTTTGAGTGTACAGGAAGCCAGAGTTCCTGAGTACCCCCAGGTAGAAAGGGAAAACACATTAACAACTCATCATGGTTTATTAATGCTTCCTGTCATTTGTTGCTAGCCAGTAGTTAATACCTCACCATGTTGTTTTGCATGTTTTTCTCATTAGCTGTTGCCATTTTTAAGAGACTACAGATTACTTGGGGCAGCAACATTTAAAGCACACCGAGTGCACAAAATGCTTTTTTATCACACTTTGAACTGTTTTACATCTTGTTTATGTAGAAAGATGCTCTGAAAGCCAAATACAGATTTAAACAGTCATATAGGCCTTCATTGACATTCTTGTCATGTTGGCACTTAATCCCTTAGACTGGTTCCTATCCTTAAACATCATCTGAACATTTGCAAACCATTTTTGTTCTGACAAAGCACTGCCAAAGGCTTAGCTGTGCATGGCTGAGTCTGGCTTGTTGAAATGCTTTTTTACACTTGCTATCACCTGCGGTGTATTATTTTTTTCCTTTCTTTTTTAGTTGCAGTGTGATTTGAAATGTGATGGCTTCTCATCCACGACATTACATGCTTTTGGTTCATCTGAAGATCTTAGGTGCCTGCTGTAATAAGCTAGGGACTTTTTTTTTTTTTATTGTGACCAGCATTTCTTTTCCATCTACTTTTTTTTTTTTTTTTCCCTAAACACATTGATGATATGCTGCCAGAGATATGATCTACATCTAATAAATAATGGACAAGCAACAAATAATGGAATGCCAGTATTGCTGCATTTTAGCACAAGACAGATTGATGAACCAGTGCTGTATACATGCCACTACAGCCACAAAGGTGGCTGTTAGTTAGGCATTCAACACTCATTTTCTCTGTGTTCAGCATTAAATGTGTGAATGCAGAGTGTATGATAAGCTTCCAGAAGTGACTTAACTATATATATAAAAAAAAAAATAATAAAAAAAGATGCCAAAGATAAACTACAGAAACTGTATTTCCTACAAAAATGCAGTGTGAATGATTATTTCAGAAGAACTTGCTGAAAAACACCTGAAATAAAAAAAAACAATAATAATAACAATAACTTGCTGAAATGTAGCTGACGTGAAAGAACTAGACTACATTAGCAGAAGAAAGCAGAAAGAACAGATATTTACTGAATTAGGTTAAATTTTGCAGAAATTCACAAATAAACTAGGAAAATTAGCTAAAAAAAGTGCAATAAATACCTAAAAGTAGCTGAACAGGCAGAAAGAAGCTTAATCTACCAAAATGAAGTGGGAAGAGCTGAAATGAGCTCAAAAAATGTGGAATTAACTAAAAAAAAAAAAAAGCTAACATTTGCATAAAACAGCTAAATTGTAGCTGAATTAACAGAAAAGCTGAAAGTAGCTGAAAAAAGCTGAAAGGAGCATAAAAAACTGAAATTAGCATAAATAAGTTAATTGGACTGAAAGTGGCAGCAATTACCAAACAAAACTTGAATTTATCTGAAAACAGCTGAGAGTAGTTAAAAATGCTACAAAGCTAAAACATGCTAACATAAGAAAGCTGAATTAATGCATGTGTACCCTTGTATGCTGAAAAAGCAGAAATTAGCACAAAATATAAATTAGCTGAAAAAAGCTACAATTGGCAAACACAGCTCAAAAGTAGCTAAAGAGTAGAAAGAAGCCTAAATTACAAGAAGGAAGTGGAGAGAGCACATTATTTGCTGAATCAGGCTGAACATTTTGAAATGAGTGTCTAAAATGTGGAATTAGTTAAAAAGCTTAAATTAGCACAAAACAGTTAAATAGTAGCTGAAATAGTAGAAAAAAACTGAATTTTGCAGAAAGAAACTGAAAGAAACATAAGCTGAAATTAGTAAAAAGAAGTTAGAAGAAGCACAAAGATGCTGTAGTAATCAGAAATAATTTAAAATGAGCACAAAACAGCTGACAAAACAGCTGAATTTAGCTGAAAGTAGCTAAAAAAATAAATTTGCAAAAGGAAGCTGAAAGAAGCTGAACCAGAACAAAATGAGAAAGGAGCAGTAAAATGTTGTAAACAGGTAACAGGTCTCTCTTGTAAATGAGTCCTCGAAGCTCATGGGGAACTACCCAGTATAAATAAAGGCTGAATGAAGGTAAACAGATATAAAGATATAAATCATGTAAAATGAGCTCAGCTCATTTTATATGAGAAACAAAAATGGCAGGAAAGGAGAAAAAAAAATCAAAAAGCTAAAGTTGCACCAATACAAAAAGTCATAGCAGGATTGTCCTGAAAGAGCTGAACATTTTGATTTAAAAGCTGATGACATAGATTGAAAATTGTGAGAAGAGAACCGTGACGAAAAATGTAAGGATGAAAAATTGATCGCATTAGTGTGAATGCTTCATAAACATTCAAACAAATAAGATCTCTAAGTTTGGAAGTTTGATATGAAATATGGACTATTTTGTAATGATAGTTGGATCATCTGTTAGATTGTTGTTGCAACTTTAAGTCAGTGATAGATGACAATTACTGGGAAGAGTCCAAGCAGCCTTCCCCTCATGTTGGTTGTGTTTGTAGCTTCACCTTTCAGAGAACAGTGGCTTCTGTCACATTTTGCTGTTGGTGCTCAGTAACAGACATGGCTCTTGTCTTTGAGTTTTAACATTTGTTTTATTCGAATAAACATGATAGCAGCTCATTTGATGAAAAATGTATTTCATATTTTGTCATATTTGGAATCTCCCTTGGAGTCCAAGGTGTGATCTCAGAATCTGTTTAATCAGAACCCAATAGTTTCATCATTTTTTGGTTTGTTTTATGTTCCAACATTGAATCAAAGCTATGGGGGAAAAACTCATAAATATTTTTGTTGACAGTTAACATCACATAAGTTTGCAATGCTGTTCATATCATCTGCGAGTTATTGTAATGTTGTGGCTAACTGTAGATATTTAAGGACCAGTTTTTAAAGCATGTCTGATAAAGAACACCACAGTGGAAAACTGTACCATTGTATCCCACAGTACTGGCTGAAGTGAGTGTTCAGTAGTTTGACTGGATGGGTAAATCCATAAAATAATAGTGTCATCTTCCATTTTAGTGTTTGTTTGTTTTGGAAAACTTAAAATTGCACAAATAGCCCAATGGAATCAAATCAATTTCATTGTCATTTGCATCATATGTGTTACATGAGGTGGAACAAAATTATGTACACAAAGTTCCAGTTACACCCAACAATAGCAAAAATATAAAGTGTAAAAAACAGTATATAAGGTTCTAAGAAATAAACTAAGAAATATGCTAAACAAACTCCAAACAGTACATTAAAAGATCTAAGATATATGCCAAACACCAATAACTTGAAATAATATGGCATAACAACAGCAGCCCAAACATGAGTCTGCAATGAGCAGATGGGTATGAATGAATACAGCAGCATGGGTAATCAGAAGCGTAAGATCAGGAGCATGGATCATCAGCAGCACAGACAAGTCACCTATCAGCAGTTAAAGTGACATTACTGTGATTATTCTGGTTAGGGATTCATGAGTCGAACAGCTTCAGAGTAGAAGCTGTTCCTCAGTCTGGTGGTTCTGCACTTAATGCTCCTCAACCTTCTGCCCAAGGGGAGCGGGGCAAAAGTGTGTGCGCTGGGTAAGTGGGGTCCTTCATGATGCAGGTGGCCCTATTCCTGCATCTGGAGGTTAGATGTCTGTGATGGTGGGGAGGCTGACTCCAACAGTCTTCTGTGCAGCCTTCATCACTCTCTGTAGAGCTTTCCTTTCTGCAGCTGTGCAGCTTCCATGCCACACATTGATGCTGCAGCACAGAATGCTCTCCACTGGACACCTGTAGAAGGAGGTGAGGACTGAGCTTCCCAGACCAGCTCATCTCAGCCGCCTGAGGAAGTAGAGTCTCTGATGACCTATCTTGATCAGGCTGGTGGTGTTGTTGCTCCAGCTGAGGTTATCGTTCATGTGTACACCCAAGTACTTGTAGCTGAAGACCACTTCCACCGCAGATTCTCCTATGTTCAGGGTGGGGTAGGTGTGTTTGTTCCTTCTAAAGTCCACAACCATCTCCTTTGTCTTCTTCACATTGATGTGAAGGTTGTTCTTCCTGCACCAGCTCTCTCATCAATCTATGAGTTAGGGTTTCCAGGTAAGCCAGGGTCAGAACACCAAGGACCGCACCTTTGGCCACTGCCCATGGCATCATGCACCTGACTTGTATGACCCCTTCCACAGGTGGTGGGCTGCTTCTGTAGGTGGGGGGCTCACAGGAAGGCAAACCCATGTCGCTCATTTGGGTTGAGCCAGACCAAGTCCCATGGGTGCTGACTGACAAGCCCCTCCCTCAGTCCTGGCCCCAGGGTGGGTCCCCAGTAACCCACATCTGGGCAAGGGACAGCCTTGTTTTTCTTTGTTTAGATAAGTATTTCAAATCTCTCTTTGTCTGACTTGTCACCTTGGACCAATCTGCCATGGGAGACCCTACCAGGGGCATTTACGATTGCCCCTGTCAGTATAGCTCCTAGGATCATTCAGGTGCACAGACTCCACCATGGCCAGGTGGCCATGCAAGCAGGAGTAGACTGAGTGTTGTATACACTTCTCATACGCAAGGTCACAAATCAAGGTCAAATATTTTACAAGGTCTTTGCTTGTCCAGACCATTGCTATACATTGCTGTATAATAGTATAATGTATGTATTTCCTCGTGTTTTAAGTAAATGCAGTGGTGGCCCTGTTAGGTTTTACCCCAAAGCCCCTGAGACCTGCTCCTGCCTGGCTCCTCTTATCTCTCCCAGTTTGTAATATGGGGTCCCTGAACAGCTGATAATGACAGTGATGGTCACAGATGATAACGTCATCAAATGGAGGAAATACTCTTTAAGGCTGCAGATGATTCAGTTTCCCTCTGCGCCACTGAAGCCCCCACACAGAGTGACTCAGCTCTCCTCCTGCTCCCCTCCCCTCTCAGTGCAGGATTTCCCCGTTTGTACAAGATCCCAGAGATGTCATTCAGCCAAGGTGAAATCTTGCAGCTGCAAATGTAGAAAGAAGAGTTACACCAACTGCAGAGTCATCATGCTCGTGAAATGTCCTCAAACTGAGACGACATCAGAAATGAACCATCTGCGTTACACACAGTGTGTTCATGCAAATGGTTCAGTTTATTTGTCGTTAAGATAAATGAGGAAATCCAACAGTTTTTGAACAACCTAATTACACACTGGCATAAGGAGAAGGCAGACAACAATAACACAGTGTGTGTCTGTGAATGTACCAAAATAATTACATGTGCTTTTTCAACTGATGAGCTTTTAGAATCAACGCGATTCAAGATGGCTGCCACAGCCAACCATACTTTTAAAAAATGGCTACAGCTCAATCATTTTTAAAGATACAGTATCAAAAATAATAGCTGACCGCGACTGTACAAAGTTCTGCCATTAGTTGTTGGAGTCAGCTCTGTTAGCAGAATATCGCCTGTACCACTGGACAAATTTTAATGAAACTTCCAGGAAATAGTCAACGGATAAATCTCTACAACTGTTGAAGTTTTGGCATCGATCCAATTCAGGATGGCAGCTGTTGAGGAAAATAGTCATTGACAATAGTTTCTTTGCAGCGACCTGTGAAAAGGTCATGTCCTTTTAAACATCATTAGCCGACACAAAAAACGAACAGTTTTACAAATATTGCCTGTTCTACAACAAAGGTATAAATAAATAAATAAATCCTGAAGAACTAAGTTTATCGTCCATTCCTCGAGGCGAAAGGGGATAATGTTTTTGTCTGTGTGTTTGTATCAGTAATCATTGGTTGTCCATCTACAGCTCCAATTTGGAAAATGCTAGAATGTTGTGTATGTAAATAAGAAATTGGAATGCAATGGTGTGCAAATCGCATAAAACCATATTTTATTCGCAATGAAGTGCTGGTGAAGATTCTCAGTCATCCAGGACATGATAAAATCACAAAAAATTTTAAATACAGAAACAACTGGACTTTATTTGTAGCAGAAGACGTTTCGCTCTTCATCCGAGGAGCTTTCTCAATTCAAAGA
>JARVGS010000760.1:15444221-15454267 GCA_031762315.1 Hypsolebias antenori | reverse complement strand
AACGTTTCTACATTTTTTTTTGCTTTGTTTTGTTTTGTTTTTTGAATGTCCAGAGGACCAGACTTAGCTTTTTTAGAGTTATTTGTTTGTTCAAAATTATAGTAAAGGTGTGTCTCAGTCTACCTTTTCCATAAAAAATGCACAGCTGTATTTCAAAACCCAATTTGAGGAAGAGGGCACGCGCAGAGGGACGAGCTGCTGTTAATTTCTTTGAAATTTAACACGAGAAACACCTAAAAACAATTGTTTGTTTGCTCGACTTTGTAGCAAAGGTGTGTCTCAGTCTAACTTTTGCTTAATAAATGCACTTTGATGGTCAAATCAGCTTTATTTCAAAAGCCAATATGTGGAAGTAGAAACGCGCAGAGGGACGAGTCGCTGTATGTTTCTTCGAAATTTAACAAAATAAACACCTAAAAACAATTATTTGTTTGCTCGACTTTGTAGCAAAGGTGTGTCTTAGTCTTAACATTTGCTTAATAAAAGGACTTTAACGGTCAAATCAGCTGTATTTCAAAAGTATTTGCTGCCTCGATGCTACCGGGAGCACGCAGACAGGGAGAGAAAAAGGAAGGAGGAAAGCTGCGCGTTTCTTCAAAATTTAACAAACTAAGCACTTAAAACAATTATTTGTTTGCTCAAAATTATAGCAAAGGTGTGTCTCATTTGAACTTTTACTTATTAAATGCACTTTAATGGTCAAATTAGCTGCTATTTGCCAGGACGGTGCAGTAAAATGAAGCTGATTTGATGGTTGCTCCAAGCATCGAGCAGAATGAAGGTGGCAGGCTATGGCAAGCCGATTGTGTCATTAATAGTTGGTGAAGATTCTCAGTCATCCAGGACATGGTAAATTAAAAAAAATTAAGACCAAAACAGTATAAAGTAAAGTAAATAAAGTCCAGTTTTTTTGTCTTGAATTTTTTTTTAATTTGTCATTAACAGCCACTTTTACATGATACAATGGCATGCCTTACTACTCGATTGCCATCTAGTGGTCGCAAGGCATGCAAATTATGCCCCAAAATAGTGACTTATAGGGCAAAAAGGTACTGAAAATCTGCTCTGATCAAGCAAACTGATGCAGTCAGTAGCCTCAGCGTGCCTACAATCCCATATTAACACACACTTTTCTTGGCTGAGAAAAGTGTAACAATTTAAACATTTGGATTCATGAAAAAGAGTAAAAGTTTTGCGTTTTGTCAATGTAGCCTTTTTTCACGAGTGTGACGTGTTTTGAGCTAGAATTGTTTTGCATACCAAAAATAAAACCATATTATACAGAAACACTAAAAGGGCTAGCCATAAGTCTAATATCTGCGGGACAACTTCTTTCTCTTCTTACATTCTCCTTTTTTATCTTAGCTGATAAGAAAATGACTGTTTGAGTCAACACCAGTTTAAAATGGCCAAACATTTTTTTTTATATTTTTTTTGTTTTTTTTTTTTTTTTTTTTTTTTTTTTTTTTTTTTTTAAATAACAAGTAGAGATTAGAAATGTGCTCATATGATGTAGCCTTCTTCTCCTATGTCCACGTTTGTCTGGGGTGTTGTGCATTAGCCAGAAAAAAACAACAAATTCATTTTTACTGTTTCTTCGATTAGTTTTATATAGTTTCTCAATAAACCTCTGCCATCAATAAGCCTTCAACCTGCTTTAAAAGATGAATATTGAATTAGAATGGTAAAACTTAAAAAAAAAGTTTTAGAAGAATTTCTATGATAATAATATTATCTGGGAGTTTTGTCAAATTTCTTCTCATTTGAAAATGTACCTTTATTTTCTGACAAAAGGGAAACAAATCTATCAAATGTATGTACTTTCAAAATATAGTAGTGAAGGCTGGGGTTAGGTGTCATTATTTCACCCTAAAAAATTAATTTAATTTGAATTCAACACAAGTTGTAATTCATTTGCGCACTTTTCGTACTCGTCTAACCCTGTTCAGGGTCGAGGAGGGCTGGTTTCTAACCCAGCAATCAGTAAGTGTAAGGCAAGGCCAAATAATGTTCTATGGTGTCAAGTTTCCATTAAAACCCCTAAAAAATGCACACAAAAGAGACAACAGTTCATAAAAAGACCACAACTTACATGGTTTCATACTAATTCTGCTCTTTGTTTCATCTTATTTTCAACAGTTTGGGTAGAATATTCTTCTCATGCAGATTTAGATTTTTTTAATTTTTTTTAATAGCAAAATTGCTTCTGATTTTGGGAAGGAATATTTCAATACATTATTTTTCTTTTATAAGTGCAACGTGTGAATAATTGATATTCCAACACATGGCTGCTATTACAATGTGACACCGCCCAAATTAGCTCTGAGGTGAGACGTCACACTGAGCGGATGCATTCTCAGTAACACATATAAACTCTTAATGGTTGTTGCATTTAAATGAGTGCTATTTTTTCCCTTAATGTTTGAAGTCCCCTGTGGCATAGAGACAGCAAAGGAAAATGGCAGTTCCTTCACAAAAAGTGCTATCATCACCTGTGTTTTTCTTTTTTTGTGTGTGTGTGTTTTTTGCATCATGTCACCTCCATTTTTACCACACCGTCATCGTCATGTGCTGCTGAACTTGAAGTAGGTGCAGAAGAAGAAGAAGAAGAAGAAAAAAATAATTTTTGTACAGAAATCTATTTTTTAATGGAGAGATTTGTAAAAAATAAAACGTTATTAAACCAGCTGTACTTTTTATGAATAACAATGTAGGTACAAATACAATCTTGTTCATCACATGTTTTTACTGTCACACACCATGTAAAGTTCTATAGTTCAAACTGAGTATCAGATATTAAAATACCAACCTGTCATAATCCTTTTTTTTTTTTTTTTTTTGGATTTTACACAGGAACAAAATTTGTTTGTAGGACCTGATTTATATACATTTAGACTGGAGAGACTTCTGTCTCAAAAGTCCCACCTGCAAAAACACAAAAGTCTAAATTATTCTATTACAGCTTAAGGTCTGACGAGTGTTTTGTTTGAACATTGAAGCTTTAAAAAGTAATTGAAATGACACATGAATATGTAACTCTGCACAAAATGTGGGTGTCAAATGAGATGTGTTTTTTTCTTTTAGATTCACCTTTTAACTGTGTGGACAAACACCAGATGCTTAAAGTTAAAATGCTAAGAATGCTTATGGGTTAAAAATGGCATCTTTAAAAGATGTTCTTGTGAAACAACAGCCTTGTGTGGCTGATATTAATGAATATATCTTGCAGGAGGGTGACTTTCAGAGGCGAAAAATATTTTTGATTAATCGTTTCCTTTCCAAAATTTGACCTCGGGTTTCAACAAAGGAGAAAACAGCCTCTCTTTCCGTCGATGCCCAGAGCTGCTCTTGAAACATTAAATTGCAGTAAATTTAGGCTCCAGTGGCATGAGCAAATTCACAACAATTTTTGAAGGCTTCCCTTTATGTTGCTAGTAAATCTACACTGGTACTTTAGGTTTTGAATGGATGTGAAATTGTCTTGTTTTATCCTTCAACATGATCATGAGAGGGAAATATAATGGAGTGTTATCAAGATTTAAATAACAGTTTGTGAATGCAGCCTCACAACCTGCTGCTAGAGAGACTCACTGTTTATCTGTCAGATATTTTGGAGACATTATTTGAAAATAAAGTTTTTATATATATATATACAATCATCCCTTTTTTTTATTGAATTTTGTGAAGTGCTGTCATGATTTTTAAACTTTTTTCAGTTTGCTTTGTTTGGCTAGAAACGATACAAACTCAAGTGAATGCATCCACTAGCATTTAGTGAAGGTGGATTAAAATGACACATGGAATTGATGAAACATAAAGAAACGCAGAGTCAGTGATTACAGCTGGTCACTTAATATTGATTTTAATTAGCACATTTTTTATGGATGCACTCTAATGTTTAGTGACTTTTAATAATTGCCATATTTTTTCTGGGCTATAAGTCAGGTTTTTTTTTTTTCATAATTTGCATGTCCTGCGACTTATACGCCAAAGTGACGTATTTATGGATTTTTTTTTCTCATATTTATAATCCAATTTTTGGCTGAGATATGACTCTTTTCATTCATTCGTACTGAAAATATTGAACACAAACATTTTCAGCCACTAGATGGAGCTCAAGTAGTATGACATGCCATTGTGTAGTAAAAGTGGCTACTGATGACACATTCAGCTTCGTCCAGCTCGCCTGGAGCAACCGTCAAATTAGCTGCATTTCGCTGCGCCGCCCCAGCGAAATGCAGCTCATTTGACCATTAAAGTGTATTTATTAAGTAAAAGTTCAATTGAGACACACCTTTACTATAATGTCGAGAAAATAAATGATTATAGGTGGTTATCTTGTTAATTTTAGAAGAAATGTGCAGTGAGTTGTCCCTTTGAATGCTTCCATGAATCAGCTTTTGAAATGCAGCTGATTTGACGGTCAAAGTGCATTTATTAAGGAAAAGTTAAACTGAGACACACCTTTACTATAATTTCGAGCAAACTAATCATGTTTTAGGTGTTTATCTTGTTAAATTTCGAAGAAATGCACAGCCTTTCTACTTCCTGATTTCCTCCCTCTGCGTGCTCCCAGAGCACTGAGGCTGCAAATACTTTTGAAAGCTGATTTGACCGTCAATGACAAGAATCGGGTTCAGGGATTCAAATCAGATTGCAGACAACAGGAAGGTTTAAAATATTTATTGATAAACCGCTTCTGGTGGAGGTCTGAGTCCTTGGGCCAGCACGATCTGAAGGGACAGGAAGGTTAGTGAATTGGAGTTCAGTGACTTTGGTTTGATAGTTCTATTTATAGACACCAACCTCCGTAGACAGGTGAGGGAGGATTTCCTTAAAATGAGTTGGTTTGTGTGATGTCACCACAGGCAAGCTGGTTCTGAGGCAGAGCTGAGCTTGAAGCAGTTAGGAGGGAGATCCAAAGGACAGGTCCAGTGAGACAAGCGAGAGTCATGCACAGGTGATCAGAAATCCAAAACCAGACTTGAATCTTGATCCGGTAGACGTGGTCATTGTAGAGAAGGCAGAGATTGTTACCATGAGTACAGTAGATAATTAGTGATGTGTCCTGTGTCGAGGCTTTGAAGTGTGTGTCGAGTAATCCAGGAGGATTTATGTAGAGCGTGCATCGAGGCGTGTATTGATGATGCATGTAGTGACGTTAGAGGCCTCGCCAGCGGGCCGTACCACGTGACCGATTCAGGAACTGGCTTGTTTGTATATGCGAGATTCAAAATCTAAGAGGCAGACAGAAAAACCCATCATCATAAAGACAGATTAAGATCATTTGCAGATCAAATTTAGACTTTATTTTAGGTTCTCAAACATGATTTTTTTTTCTTTTATTCAACTTAAAGCTTTGCAAACTAGTTATGTTATTATAATCCATCTACCTGTTTTGACATTTATAGTCCACTTGATGGCGCAGTAGAGCAAATGAAGCACCATGGCACATTGGATCATGAGTCGAGCTATTTAATGGAAAGCGTCAGTGCTTCATGAAGCTTCATCTCACAATCACTACAAACGAGACTATGACATGAAAGCTGGCCATTTATTAACACAAGGCTTTCAATAATCTGGCACTGAGTAGTGTGACTGTGGGGTTTAAGTACAGGTGACAACAGGTGAGTTGCATGAGGGCTGATTGCAGTGACTCAGCTGAGTGGGCGTTGTTACAAGTGCAGACTGAGGTGCACGTTGACAGGAGTTGAGATGAAAAAAAAACAACATGAACATGAACTATAGCAGGCAAAGCAGAAACTGTGACAGTCAAAGTGCATTAAGGAAAAGTTAGACTGAGACACGTTTACTATAATTTCGAGCAAACAAATTTTTTTTTTTTTTTTAATTGTTAATGTTGGGAAATTCTTGTTAAAGTCCTCCCATGCACGCTCCCGGTAGCCAATCGATTTTTGGCACAACACCGGCCCACATTTCTGAGTTGTCAGCCGTGATTCATAACAAACGTGACACAAAAGCGGTAACACATAATAGACGCAACGTATTTGTGTTTTTTTTCCACTTTATTAGACATATTTGTATTGATGCGACTTATAGGACAGTGGGACGTGTACGGTGAAAAACATGGTAATTTAACTGATATGACAAGCCCCAAACTAAGGAAAATAATGGACAACTTAAGTGATAAATACTTTTACTCTTGTTTTCTTAAAAGATGCACAATTACCATAATTGGACCTACACAGCTCCGCTCTCTGTTTGCCTGTAAGGAGTAAACCTGTAAGATTTTTTGGAAACCAACTTCCTTAAAACAACATGTAATTTAACTATGCATACATTTTTAATAAAGGGTGCTTTGAGTAAATGCAGATAGTAAAGCATGGTAATGACAGGATCATGATATTAGAAGGAAGAACACTTCAATGGCAGAATGAATATATTTACAGAAAGAAACAACTACTCCAAATGAGACAACCACTCACTGTCTCACTCCGCCTAGGGACAATTTAGAGTTACCAATCAGTCTAACATGCATGTTTTTGGTCTGTGGGAGGAAACAGGAGTCCAGTACCCAGAAAAAAAAACAAAAAAACACATGCACAAAAAAGCGTGCAAACCACCCAGAAAGGCCCCTGCCTGGGATTCAATCCAGCGACCTTGTCACTGAGAGGCAGCATATCTACCAACAGCACCACTGTGCCGCTCAGAATTAAGATTTGTCTGATTTATTCTTGCATCCACTAAAATTAGTTCAAAAGCCACTTTCGCAGATGCTACTGTCTTTTAATGTTACCATGGCTACATTTTTAAAAGCCCATCAAACCAACCTCTCTGTTGCTTTCTGTCGTCCTTCTGTCAGTCTGTACAGCAACAATAATTCATGGAAGGTTAAGGTTGCTGCAACAATCAGGAATGTATGTTAGTCTTTATCTCAACAAGTAGTCACCCAGACATTGTGCTCCCAACCATATAACTGATTGTCTTACTGTTTATCTAAAATTATAAAAACTCACAGGTTTATCCTTAACGTTTTTAGGAAAGTTGGATTTTTTAGGGAAAGATAGTTGTGAGGTCCTTGACATTTTTATTTTGTGTTTCTATTTGAATGTGTATGTGTACGTCATCCGTTTTCAAGAGAAACTGAGTATTTTTTTCCCCGCAGGTCCCCGTGGAATTAGCAGCCCCCATGGATTTGACAGTTGTCAGCTGCAAGTTGGCACTTTCCTAGAAATCTTTGACATTTAAAATAAATACGATTGAAAACGTTTTTTTTTTTTTGTTTGTTTGTTTTTTAATCGGTGAATAAAACTGTAAAAAGTCATTTAGTATTATTTATTTATTTATTTATTTTTTACCTGAGAATATTTTGTTTCTGTTGTAAAACATTTGGCTAATTTGTGCATATAAAACAGATTGTGGTAGTAAATTATCATTTAGTTGTGAATCACTCATGTGATTTGTAAAAAGAAAACGAGCTTAATACAGTTTTCATGAGCACTTTGTAGGATAAAAGGCAATATTTGACATTTATAAACTATATAACATCATTTTTTGTTTGTTTGTGTTTGTTTGCTTGCTTTGGATTAGAAATTTGTTTTCTAATTTATATCTTTATGTGGCTCTACTACCTGTCTGCACGTGTTGTAAAATGTGGTTGAATCAGAATGTTTATTTATTATTAATTTCTTATTAAATTTTTCAGTCAGAGAGCCAGAGAGATTTATACCATAGCATTTTATTTATCAAGCACTTAAAACAGTGACAAGGCCAACCAAAGTGCTGTACAACAGGCAACACACAAAGCAACATACAAAATGAAGTTAAATCAGAATATAGACATAAAAACATTATTGTGGTACATGTGGTGGAACAAAATTATGTGCGCAGGGTCCGAGAAGAAAAAGTTAACTCACCATAACCCCCGCCTGGCGTTCTCTCTTCTTAAGCTGGGAGCAGTGCTTCCTCTTCTGCCCACTGGAACGTCTCTGCCACATCTTCCAGGTAGATGACTTTAAGATCTGCAGTCTGCTGAGCGTAGTTTTGAGCTTGTTGCTGATTTCTGCTTATATTATGTGGCAAATCCGCTCTTGGTCTCATCAGTTCGGCTCGGCTATAGTTTACACGCATAAATTGTGCAGTTAGGCACGGAGTCAATTTCAAAACGCCTAAAAACTGGGATCGCACCATGAGCCTGTGAAGCTGCAACCGCTCTGAGCGTGGCCATCTTGGCATTCAGTTATTTAAATAGTTGTTTTGTATGAGGGCAGCACGGTGGCGCAGTTGGTAGAGCTACTGCCTCTTAGCGAGCAGGTTGGCTCGGTTCAAAGCCCAGTCCAGGGGCCTTTCTGGGTGGAGTTTTCACATTATCTCTGTGCATGTGTGGGTTTTCTCCAGGTACTCCAGTTTCATCCCACAGACATTAACATACATGTTAGTCTGATTGGTAACTCTAAATTGTCCCTAGGTGTGAGTGAGAGAGTGAATGGTTGTTTGTCTCGTTTGTCTCTGTGTAGCCCTGTGATGGGCTGGAGACCTGTCCAAGGTGTCCCCCGCCTCTCACACAGTGATAGCTGGATGGACACCAGTGACCCCCGTGACCCCAAGAGGAAAAGCAGGTAAAGATAATGGATGGATGTTTTGCATGACAAGTCAAACATAAAGATGTGAAACATCTTGATCTTTTAAATTATTTTTTTTTTATTTAAACTCTAATAATACAATTTTATAACATTTTTCATACTATTTTATACTTTGAAGAAAGCACAAAACCTCAAGACTTTCTGCTTCAGTTATTTCTCTACAGGAAGGTCTTTCCTCTTCTTTTCATTGCCAGCCAGTGAAATCTGATTTTAAGCTATTTGGGAGGTGAAATGCTGCATAACTTAAAGTTTATGATCAGATTTACATGATAATAATTCTTAACCTTTTTTTAATTCTGTCTTTGATAAAGCCAATATTGATTACATCAACTACGTTGTACTAAACATGAGTTTAGTATGAATTTAAACATATTAAAAACATACACTTCTGTAAAAATGTTGCCCTCTTTGAACCGCAATAAATAAATAAATAGTCCACACGCTATAAAACAGATTTTTGTTCTTCGCCCCCATTACAATTAACTATGCACTGATACTTTTTTGAAATGCCAATTTATTACCTTTGCTTTGCAGATTTATTTGATTTTTATTTGTTTTTGTCTATTTCTTTGCAGCAGTACTTAGAATAGTACTGATAAATTTCCATGATGCAATTTAATAAAGATTAAAAAAATGGCTTAGTGTTGAAGTGACAAACATCTTCTGCAGATGTATCCTTTAACTGCACTTGCTAAAAAGCATCTATACGTAAATGCAAAATAATAATAATAAATTAAAATCAGTTATATCCTGCACTGCCTTTGAAGTAAAGGCAGTGTTGTTTTGGTTAAGACGTTGCCATGCGCATGTCAAGATATGTCATGCTGCTACATTTGAACTCTATTATCATCACATTGAGCTGTCTATCCAATTAACGCAATCCCTTCCTTTAAAGCATGTTGGATGCTGTTGTCATTTCAGCCACTTTTGCAAACCAAGTAGAAAATCCCTGCATTTGTAATTCTGATAGCAGTTACAGAGCAATTCCATCAGTGCATTTGCCCCTATATGTTTCACACCGGTGGGCTTTGAGTTTCTCTTATAGAAAAATTGTGACTGAGGAGGCAAACAAGTTTTTCTTGCAAATTGTGGAGCATGCTGAGTAGTACTTACTATATACTGCTTCTTTTTGATAATAATTTTAGTAACATAAACTGAGTCAAATTAGTCCATAACTGGTTCTTTTCTACATGCTGGCTCCAGATGTATTTATTTATTTTTAACTTTCATTTGAAATGATGGAATGCTGTGCTCCAAAGGAGTCTGAATTGTCTCTCTTTACTTTGAAGCAATGGTTCAAAAGTTCATTTGAGAGCAGGAGAACCAACTGGACACAGGTTGATGAAAGCTGATGTAGAATAGTCTTCCATCCACACACACACACACACACACACACACACACACACACACACACACACACACACACACACACACACACACACA
>JARVGS010000760.1:15369460-15383534 GCA_031762315.1 Hypsolebias antenori | reverse complement strand
CAAGACAAGTGTCTCATTAATAGTTAAAAGTGTCTTTTAATGAGACACTTGGCTTGTCATAATAAACCACCTTTGTCTCACTCAGAAATTTCTGGAGCAAATATCAAATCAGCTGCATTTTGCTGCACCTCCCAGGCAAAATTCAGCTGATTTAACCATTAAAGTGCATTTATTAAGGAAAAGTTCAACTGAGACACACCTTTATTATAATTCTGAGCAAACAAATAACTGTTTTTAAGTGTTATTTTTGTTAAATTCTTGTTAAAGTCCTCAGGTGCATGATACCGAGGCCGCCATTTGCCAGCCAATTGATTTTTGGCACAACACTGGCCCACATTTCTGGGTGGTCAGCGGTGATGCATAATAAACACGACACATCAGTGGTGATGCTTAATAGATGTGACTTATATGGTGAAGCAACTTATTTATGTTTTTTCTACTTTATTAGACATATTTGGATTGATGCGACTTATTTGACGATGTGACGTGTACGGCGGAACGTACGGTACATTTATGTCTCATTCTGTATGATGTTTGCCAGCATACAACCAATACTTGGTTAAACAAGCAGTAGGCCTACACCAGTGCCAGTGAATGATTAGAGTAGTGACTGCAGATTTTGAGTTTAGTGTTTTTTTTCTGGAATGTAAATGAACCTGGAATTCAAGTAAACCTTAATGTTTATGGTGCAAGATATTCAAGTGGGAAAGAGTTACTCAGTGTATAAAAAGAGAGTTATTTATTTATTTATTTTATTTATTAACTATCTGAGGTGGTGCAGACAGATGGAGTCTGGTGATCAAAGGGATTAATTTTATCCACTACTAGGTGCAATGGTGAAGCAAGAGGGTGGCCAATGGTGGCCTTGATCACCTAAATAGATTAGTCTTCAGCCACCGCACCAGCCATCCCATCATTTGAGGAAGTTATAATTTCAAGCAGTATAAAAATAGTTTCCTCAAACAGTAGGGGTGTCTACTTTACATATTTGTGTGTGTATATGTGGTGGCGACCATCTTGAATTTTGATGTGTCAACCTAATTTTAAAAACGAAACTTTCTTGTGCCTAGAGGCACCCACATACTAAAATCAAAGTTTGCACTGCACTTATTATTCAAGTTATCGAGCTCACAAAATGGACAGACATATGGAGGGTATTTCCAAAGTCCCCTTTTTTGGCTCCTTGACAGGGGACAAAAATAATCTTTTTTTTTTTTTTTGTTACTGGAAATTAGATTTGTGAACACTCCATCTTTAATATGCCTTTATGTTCCTAATATTGCTTTCTACTAATTTAAATAAAATGTTTCGTTCATAGCTGAGCACACTAGACTTGTAGTTCATTTTTTGTCATTCTATTTAAAAAATAGACAAATAAATAAACAACGCAGGTGCCAATCCAAAACGTTTGAAATATTTAATATTTTCCATCTGCATCCATCCTTCGATCTCATTTGTTAGCACAGTTAAAAGAAAAAACAGACAATGGAAAGTTTGAAAGCCTTTGCCTGTTTTGTAGATTTTTGCATTTGCTTTTAAGTCGTAGTATGTAAAACACATAATATGAAGAGAAAAAATAAATAATAAAATTGCATGTCGATGGGGAGGGTGGATTATTACAAATGAGACATTCAGATAAAAGTTAAACACAACAAGTTTCAGGTTCTCGCTTCATTTAGAACCTAACCCTGTAGAACATTTTTTGTTTGTTTGTTTGTTTGTTTGTTTGTTTTCTGGGAGGAGTGACTTTTTTCCCCACTATGGAAATAATGTTTACAATATCATTCCATTCATCATTGGTGGATGTTTCCACTTTCATCCATTTTATTTTAATGATATTTATTTGATTCCTGCCAACTAAGCAAATTGTGTCCATTTTTAAAACTATCCAAAAATGAAATTTCTATAAATTCATGAACATTTCTCAGTAAGTCTGAATAAGTAGCTAAGTTTTGATTGGCTGATTCGCTTCATAAGACACAAAGAATTTCCAACAAGCATCACCACTACCCTGATATATATTTTTGAATAGATTTGATAAAGGAAAACCCCACCATGTTTATTTTTCCCAACAGACCTCCAACCATATTTATATAAGTTCTATTAAAAGTTGCTGGTGGTGAGCCAAGAGTAAAATCTGGCCTCTCTTACCATCTCCAATCAGAACCAGGGAGCTTTGTGCTTTGCCTCCACCATCTGTGATCTGGCAGGTAAATGTGCCCTCATTCTCCTCTGTGAAATGGTCCATAATGAACTCAATGATACCCGTAGAGACATCGTGTCCCATCTTGTTGGGCTGCAGACAAACAGAGCTGCGTTTAAAGAAAGGCTACACACACACTTAATGATAGACTTTGTAGATGTCAGACAAAACAATGTCAGAGGCGCTGTGTGGCAGGTAAGACAGTCAGTTTGTTCACCTTGGTGACAGAAAGAAAATGTCCCATCCCTCAGTTGTTTTCCTGTTCTTTTTATTTCATGAAAACAATAGAATGTCTTACATCAGCGCCAGAGAGCTCCTTGTTGTTTGCAAAGAATTTGTAGGTGACATTGGAGGAAATCTCTTCAGCCTGCAGCCAGAACCTCATCCTGCCTCTCTCCAAAATCTTATAGGCCAACTCAGACTTGAGTGGGATGACTAAAAGAGAGGAGAGGAAAAGAGATGAGAGAAGGAGGGGAGGAGAGAGTTGGGCAGGTGATGCAAAAGCAGGTAAGAGATTTTTTTTTTTTTTTTGGGGGGTGGGGGGATCAAAGGAAAAAGAGAAATATGCCTCTAAAAGAATAAATAAAAAAGGTTCAAAGCCATCAGAAGAAAGCAAATGTAAAAAAAAAAAAAAAAGGTGAAGAGGAGAAACAAAGGAATTGAGACCCAAGGTATGGCTGATTGGGATGCAGCACAGCAAAGACACATTAAAAAGGATAATGACAGATTATGAGAGATACCTACTTGGGTGTCTGATGTCATAGCTGAGTGCCAGCATCTTTTCCATCTCTGAAACACAGTGCCAACTTATTAACTGTATAGAAACAAGCAAGCATAAAAACCCACACATCACTGTTTTACATATACAGTTTTTAACTTTTACTTCTAGTAATTCAAGTTCTAAGCTTAAATTTAGAAAAGTCACTGGCCTACTTGTGTCTATTTGGCAGATAAATGTGCAAATTAAGACAGAAATAAATACGTTCACAGGAAAGGTTCAGAAATTTCATGACACTCTTTGACACTGTGACTCAGTGCCTGCCTGCATGAGCCATCACTTCCTTTGTAACCAAGACGTGCTTGAAAAGCCAAACTTTATAAACTGGAAGATCAAAAAACACACTGAGACTTAAGGTAAAATTTCTGAAGGCTGAAGCGAAGAGAATCGGCAGAGGATGCACTGAATAACACATCACAGTTGAGCAGCACAGTGGTGCAACAGGGGGAAAAATACATTGAAACTCTCGACAGAAAGTCTTTTCCTAAGAAGATGTAGGGATAAAATGCACACACTGCCCGAGGCTCTGAGAAATAATATAAGCAATGTGCTCGGATGGTATTCATCAGCTGTCTGGAGATTTTTTTTTCATTGCCAATATGCCAGTGAAATCATTTTTAAGTACAGTCTCATTACTTTCATCTCAACTGCATCCTGCACTTCACTTCTGCTCCTCAACACACAGCCTTCTTTTGATTTTTAATGCTTGACGCTACGCTTTGGATACACTTGTCTGCATGCTACTATAAAGCTTTTCAATTTTTTTTTATCATTGAGGCAAAAATGTGTTTTAAATCAAGTACCTTAGTTGAATAAAATACAAATCCTGATGAAAATAGAGGACACACTGCAGCATCAGAATAAATTTGTTTTGAGTGGGTTGCAGATTCCTTTTCATAGTCAAGTAAAATGTGGTTCCTGAACCCCCACCAACACAGATTTGAATAAATCAGTACCTTCAGCTGAGATTGTGTAGCTGGATGATACTCCATTTGTGTTGGTGACGGAAACCGAGTACGATCCAAAGTCTTCCTTAGTTGCGTTCTTAAAGATTAGCTTCGAGCTGTTACACAGGGTGAAGGAGGGAAACAAAAGCACACGGAGCAATATTAGACAAAGAGTGCAATACTGTGTGGCTGCGTCAGTGATTTGTAATAATAAAAATGTGAGTGGAGCTGTGAGTGCCTGCAGGTGTCTATGGTCTTACTGGCTGCCTTCAGTTTTAATCACTAGTCCTTTGGAGAAATCTGTGATTTCTTCATAATCTTTCTTCCAGATGAATTGAGAGCCCTCGTTTATTTGGCAGGACTCAAATGACAGAACAATGTCACCTGACTTCTCATCTACCGCACAGGAGACCTCCTGGGAACCTTCAATGCACAAACACACAAACATTTAAACTACAGGCAGTATTGTCTCCAAAGGTGAGGTTGAAAGCTTGACTAAGATTTAGTGAGGTGCTAATACTATTTAAAGATTGGTACCCTGATTCATAGTTTTGTCTTTATTGTTAGTGTTTACCTGCCACAGCCTTGGCCGTCACAGGGTCAGAGGGCATCGAGGCCATGCCCACTCCTGCAGCATTGACAGCACGCACTCTAAACACATAGACTGCGCTTTCCTCTAGATCTTTTACCTAAAATACACAAAGACACACAAACAAATTCATATCGAGAGAAAGAAAACAAAGCTTCATACTTTGTAAATGTTGACACACAGTTTGTTCACCGAAAGTAGGAGAGCCAAAACAGTGGTAAATTTTCAAGCTAGTGTAAAAAATGTAATAACTTTGTCCAATAGAAACCAAAATGTAATAATCTGAAAACATTAGAAATCTAAGAAAAAAATCTCCTATACGATGACAATGGAAGTGAGACATTTTATTGTGGAATTAAAAAAAGACGTGCCCATTTCAAACTTGACCTCAGCAACACGTTTCATAAAAGCCACGACAGGTTTACCACTGCATTGCATCATTTCTTTCTTCCCACAATATATATAAGAATAAAATGTTTTTTTCAGTCTTGCTTAATGATTTCACCATCTGATGAAAATAAAACTCTTTCAGCTGTTGTCCTTGCACGCAGAAAACTAATCTATTGAATGTTTACATTTTTCAAACTGTTATAAATAATAGCATTTCCAAGTAACGTAAATATCATCTTTAAAACTTTGACATGTTCTACCTGGATTATTGAGCATGCATCAGGATATTTGACATTTAACATTTAAATTTCCATTCCTTTTTTTGATTTAAAAACTTTATTTTTTTTTCAAGTACTTGCCTTGTCAGAGACTTACAGAGTGCCTGAGTTTACCTCTGCAACACAGCCCCTCTGGGTAGGTATTTATTTATGTATTTATTTTAATTTATGTATTTATTTATTTATTTTTGATAAATTGCACTCATAATATTAATAAATAGCCAGTTATCTTGTTGGGTTAGAAGATGTTCCATTAAATGCTTATTTTAGCATTAAACAATTTAACCATTGTTTTCTTTCCTTCTTTCAGCTGTTTTGCTATAAAGTTTTAAATTTATGATTTGTCAAATATATAAAAAGTTTAAAAGATTTGTGAATCACTGAAATGTGCTTAACTGAAAATTTACCTGCATTGAATTTTTTTTATAAAGCCATGAAACTATTCGACACAGAAGTCAGCAGGTCAGAAGTGTCTGCAACCTGCGGCTCTGGAGCCACATGCGGTCCCTTCCGCAGCGGCTCTTACAAGCTTTGACCAAAATTAACATAAAACTGAATTTTATAGGATGTTATACCCACAACAAAATGACTAGTTTTAGCAGTTTTCCTGTCACTTACTTTGCAAATATGTCAATACTAGGACTAATACACACAGTAAATTATACTATCTTTAACGTTATGCTTTATCTCTGTACTCAACTTCTCCACAGTAAAAAACAGCCTGCACAGTTCATTGCCTTAGTTAAAAATAAATAAATAAATAAATAAATAAATATAAAAAAAACAAAAAACAGGCAAAATATATATATATTTTTTTCTTTACAAGAATCCAGTCTTCTGTTATAGACTTGCAACTTGATATGGGCACCAGTTAACCCTGCAACCTGAAAAGGAAGAAGTGAGTAAAGATAATGGATAGATGGATGAACAAATGGACAGAATCTCATCTTTTCTTTTGTCTCAAAATGTAAAAAATATCAATAAATGTTAGCAGTCATTGGATGGTTTTAGTTTTATAATTACACACCTACCAACCAGAAAAGCGCCCCCATAAAGTGGCCCATGGACCACGAGTTGATAATGACAATTGTAGCAGGTTTTGCGACTCTAGACACATTTAATTTAGTGAACAAAGGGGCAGAAATGGCTATTTTGATCGTAAAGGTTGCAAACCACTGGGTCAGAATAGTAATCAGTTGCTAGTGTTAGCTAACACTGCTAGCAGTTGCTAGCTAATTTTAAATGTCTACAACAAACTGGTTGAGCCACTTTGAGAAGGCGATATTTATAAGGCTGAGCTGAATACAGCTCCTCAGACTGAAGAAGTATTTTGGATGAAAAACTAAACGTTTCTACAATTTTTTAAAATTTATTTTATTATATTTCTTATTTTTTTTTTTTTTTAACCCGTCCAGAGGACCCGACTTCACTTATTTTAGATTTTTCTACCAGGATTATTGAGCATGCATCAGGATAGCAATCAGTTGAATTCACTTGTTTATGACCCTGCCATTATTACAAATGAAACAAGTCATCCATTGACAGCTATTTTTCTTTTCTGTTATAAACAGCAATCTTATGGAAGCCCTATATATTATTTATTTGTCTCTGTCCGTCCATCCATCCAACTTTCCTATTGTACAGAAATCCAGTAATTGTTTGTCTTTTCCACTAGATGTCAGTATGATACAGTTTAAAATAGTTGCATTGCCTGGTTTAGCCATTTGAGTTAAATTTAAACCAGTGCTAAGGGTTTGGATGTACAGTATTCTGATTCATACAGTGTATATTATCCATACATCCATCTGTTATCTTTAACCACTTCTTCCTTTTCAGGCCACGGTGTAGTGCATATTTTGTTAAACTTAAACAAAGATATCATCAGGTACCAAAAACTGGATAACTTTTTACATTTTTTTGTATTGAAAGTTATTTGAATGTTTACCTTCAGGAAACAGTGACTGACAGGTGCCTCGTTAGCTGTGGTCCAATCAGAAGTCCCCTTCTTAGCATACTCAACGTGATAGCCTGTGATTGGTCCAGAACCAGTGTAGATAGGTTTTTGCCACTCGATTACTACTGAATGATCTCTTACTTCACAGTAGGTCAGATCGTAAGCAGGGCCTTTATCATTCAAAGACAGGAAAACAGAAATAATGTTACAATAATTTGTGACATGACTGACGTGATTTCTAAGACATGAAGTTTCATCATGATCGTGGCCAAAGACAAAAAGTATATTTTACTGACCGGGCTCTGGCATAGTCCAGGCCTCACATGTGAAGTCGTCTGAATGTTTGGAAGCTGGTCCAAGGCCAGCCAGGTTGGCTGCATACACTTGGAACTGATAGACTGCCCCCCCAGTCAAGCCCTCCACCTGTCACATATCGCTATGGTTACCAACATCCAAGTTGTTATTTTCAGCATTCTGCTTTTACGATTCAACCAACACGAACAAGATGAAGTAAATATGTGCTCTGTGAAAACAAGTCTTGACTCTTGTTACCTTATATAGTCTTTCCTTCACAGGTGGGATGTTTACTTCCCTCCACATGGTTGTACCACTGCGTCTTTTATCCACATAATATTCCTTGATCTCTGCACCCCCGGAATGAAGAGGCTTCTTCCAGTTCAGAACCACTGAACGGCCATCGCAGTTAACCAGTGCAATGGAGTACGGAGCAGACGGGGTGGCTAATAATACAGAGACAAATGTTTAATTGTTGTTGTTTATGCTCAAAATGGCTTCAATAGACCTTGAGAGGGGAATCAATATTAGGATCAGTAATAGTGGTGATAAATGGTAATACTGACTGAGAGCAGCTCTGACACTGAGAGGTGCAGATTCCTGTGACTCATCACTGAGACCCAGCTCATTGATAGCCTGGACACGGAAGATGTAAGTTTCTCCTGTGGTCAGCCCACTAACCACAAATCTGAAGAAAGTCACACAGAAAGCATCTTTGTAACACTTTCTTTACCTTTTAACCATGCAGTCATTCTTTTTTTTTTAAACAAACATATTTTTCTGTTAAAGGTCATATGGGGTCCCAGCTGTCACTGGTTGAGGTGCAGAGTATAGCATGTTGCCAGCCCCTCACAGAGATACAACAACCAAATCCAGTCACACCTCTTTAAATGCAATAATCAATCTAATTTACATAGCATCAATGAACGTGTCTGCGTTTGGCCAAAAACATACTTAGTGTTCTTGTGAGGTTTGTGATTGGCTGATGTCCAGTTGTTGGACCCCTTCACACACTGATCAATATAATAGCCAATCAGATTGTTGGGTTCTTTTGGTGGAGCCCACTGGATGAGAACAGAAGTGTCTGTTTCTCTCGTTGCAATCACCTGGCCAGGAGCTGATGGCACACCTTAATGCAAAAAACATATATTTTAATCACAATAAGTCATTACATTCCATTGTTACTAATCGTGTAAGGGTTTGGCAAAGAGCTGAAACCGACCTTTAAGCTGCTGAGTCTGGATAGGTCCAGTTGGCTCTGACGGCTCACTGTTACCATACATATTGGCAGACAAAACTCTAAACTTATACTCTTTGCCTTCTGCCAGGTCAAAAACAGCATAACGAGGTGATCGAATGGGAACCTGAGTGTTAACACGCTGCCAGGCTTCAGTGTTCACCATGGCCTGTGGAGACACATGGGTCCAATTAATTACATTTCAAGAAGTTATTAAAACATCTGCATACAAGTCCGAACCATAAATTTTGGCATCTACTCATTTAGAACCAACACTGATGAGAGGTTTTTATAATACTGAGTACTCATTGGAGTAACTGGTCAAAGTGTGGCATTTTTTGTTACCTTTTCGATGTAGTACCACATGGGAGCCTTGCTACAATAAGCTGGGGCTTTCCAGCTCAATACGACATATGTCCTGTCTGTTTCAGAAGCATAAACTCCTGATGGAGGACCTGGGGGCTTCCCTTCAGCTGCGAAGAAACACAAACACACGTTCACAACCTAATTATTAGAAAAATTAAACAGCTATGCAGTAGATACATGTGAGATGGATTTTTTTTACCTTCAACTTCATCATAATAAGACACGATGTCCAGTTTTCCTCCGAACTTTTTGGCTGCAAGAAAAAAAAAAAACATGGCTGTTAATTTTCTTTTTTACAAGAACATGCATCTTATTGCAAACCAGCCACCAGGGAGCACAAGCCAGTGCATCTCTTGTGCTGGTCCCAAGACGGGTAAATGGTGAGTGTTGTGTCAGGAAGGGCATCCGATGTAAAACACTTTTGCCAAAATTATAATGCGAGTTCATCAAGGCAAAACCATACCGGATCGATTGAGGCCCGACTTAAAAACAACCGCCACCGGTGCTGATGGCAAACGGGGTGCCGGCGGAAATTGTGCTACTGTTAGTCGAAGACCACGAGAAGGGAAATGTGTCAGGAGACAGAGGGAGAAGAGAAAAGTCAAGAATGTATGACTGGGGATTGCAACTCTAAATGTGGGGACAGTGAGAGGCAAAGGTAGAGAGCGGGCTGACATGATGCAGAGAAGGAAGGTAGAAGGAGGTTAGAAATGCAGCGTCAGGAAAAAAGACCAAGAGGAGATATATGGACGCAGTAAGAGAGGATACGGAGCATCTGTACATGGTAGTTGGAGTGAGAACAGAGTGAGATGGAGGAGGATGATTTTCTGTGGCGACCCCTGAAGAGGGAAAAGCCAAAAGAAGAAGAAGAAGAAGCATCTTATCTCAAGATTCAAGGTTCTTTATTGTCATTCGCATTCCACATGGTACATGAGGTGGAATGAAATTGTGTATTCAAGGTCCCAGTTACACCCAAAAATAGCAAAACTATAAAGCATAAAAAAGGAAACAGCATACAAGGATCTAAGATATACACTAAACAATAATAATGTAATACAATATGATGTATTAAACAGCAGCCTGAACATGAGTCTGTTGTGAGCAGATGGGTATGAATACGGCAGCTTAAGGCAAGAAATCAGCAGCATGAATAATCAGCAGCATTTAGCTGGTTTGAACGCTGTTTATGAAATCGATGAAGGTTATAAAACAAAGCGTTATTTTAAAATATGGACAGTCAAAGATCATTTAAACGCAAACATAATAAAGCAGCAATTTCTACATCAACAACTGTAAGGTCCATTTATGAAGTCTACTGTGCACTGTGTTAAAAAAAAAAATAAAACATTTTACTAATGAATTACACTCACCGTGAAGTCTCTCTAACTCAGTAGGATCCATCGCAGCGATTGGATCAGACATGCGGGAAGGTTTGCTGATTCCGTGTGAGTTGACGGCTCTGACTCTAAAGTAGTAGGAGTGTCCTTCAAACAGGCCAGACACCGGGTATTTACAGATCTTTATAGGGTGATCGTTGCATTGGGTCCAGCTTTCTGTTCCAACCTCACATCTTGAAAAGAATAATAATAATAATAAAACTAGCATGAGACATAAGTTGCTGCACCAGCCATAGTTAAAATGTAAATTAAAAGCAAGCAAATAATATGACCTTTTCAAATACTGTATATATTTTTCATCCTATAGCGTCATGGGCAATATATGTTAAAAAGAAACTGTGAAATATGATCACACAGCTAATAAAAATATATTAATCCATGGAATCGTACGGCATGACACAGTGTTTTCACTGATAGTAATAAATTAGATTTATATCACTCAGTTTAGATGTTTATTACGATTACGTCAAAAGCCCTACTTGTCTACAAAGTATCCAAGGATTGGACCCTCTGTGGTTGTATTTGGAGGTTTCCATGACACAATGACATAGTCTCTGTTGGCATCGTGGATCTTGATGTCCATAGGAGCGCCAGGTGAACGAGGAACAGGAGGAGGACCATCTGAACCAAACATAATAATAAATTAAAAAAAGGAGATGTTTTTGTCAAAATAATGATAAATCTATCAAATTGAAATTAAAAAATTAGAATTCAAAACTAAATTTATTAAGTCCGCCCAACATCCTCTCCTCATGTGTCCGACCAGAGTCCTGCTCAATTCTGATCAGCTTAACCCAGGTTTGGAGCTCAAAACCCGGGCAGGTTCCCACTGGCTACTTTTGAGTGAGTCACCATCGCCCTGTTAGATCTTACCTGCCACTGAAACAAATGCGCTGTGCTCTGCTGTGCCTCCCTTGGTGACCATACGCAGCGTGTACAGGCCTTCATCGTCTTTGTAGAGGTTTGGAAGGGTCAAGGTGGTAAATCCTCTGCCGGCTTCAATCTTCACCCATTTAGAATCAAACAGACGGGCGTCTGGAAACAAAATTGGTTTTCAAGTGAATGCGCAGGCCTTTAAAACCACGCTCATTATTATCTAAACAATAAATTCTGTCATAATTAAAACTGAGTAAAGTGACTCTCCACATAAAAACATTAACCTACAAGAGAGTTATTGTATTCTACAGCCGCATAAAGAAAATTAAACTGTTTGTTAATTTAAGTATTTTTTTTAGCTACTTTCAAAATAATTAACAGGCAATAAAAAGATGGACCATGACATTTTCTCATTTTCCTCCACTGAGCCTCTGGATGCATATCAGCCAGACTCTGCCTGGAGGTCATTCCACATTAATATAAGCAATTTATGTTGTCATAAAATACTATTACCATCTCTATACCACTGTGCCTCGGGCTGCAGGTTGGCCAGGTTGGGGTTCAGGGTCATGGTGGCAGAAAGCGTGGCAGAATCTCCCTCTGTAGCAAATACAGGGCCAAACTTCTCCACAAAAGTTATGTTGATTTTAGTGTAATGGATCTTGGGAAGCATGGCGGCTGTGGGAAATAAATGCTTACAGTTAAAGAAAGATGGTCATGGTGCTACTGTAACAGCTTGTTAATTTACATTTTTTGAAAAGAGGGAAAACAATAAATTTGGATTATATGTTGCAATATTGTTGGCTTTATAAACTATTAGCATACTAGCAACATATAGAATTTAAAATAAAGAGATCTGGAGCTAATTACATTAAGATGCTTACCTGTAAAAGGCAACCATGCATATGGATTGGATTCCTCTTCATCCCTATAGCCTTTGAAATTTAAAATACAAAGGTTAATTGTTATATTTTAGTAATAAAGACTGGGACACTGTGCAAGAAGGCCCATGGTAAACTCGTCATTGTAAAATAAAATACCTCTTCAAAGTATAATGACAAATTACTTATATCATTTTGGATTAAATGGTAATGGTTTATGATATGATACTAGAAAACAGCAACAATTCTAGCTTTAAGACATTTTCTTCCATACCATTTTCTAGCATTAACTATATTTATGTACAGTATTAGTAAAATGTAATACTGACAAGTGTTAAATTCTGCTTTTGTGTATTAAAAACAATCACATTTGATAACATACGCTTTACAATGATGGATGCCTGACTTGAAGCTTGACCATGGCTGTTGCCAGCGACAGCAGTGTACTGAGCCGTATCATCAGTTGAACACCTATAAAACAAAATCAGTTTTTTTAGAAAATAGAAATCAAAACACCACTCAAAATTACTGTAGACATGTCATGAAAGATATCAGATCACCATGTGAATAAAATTACAGCCTGGTGTTTGTTTTTGTAGATTTCATTTTTAACCATCTCTGATGGTTTGTGTCTAACTCGGGTTTTTTAATTATATAAAAAATAAAAAATAAAACTGTGAAGACCATCTAATACTAAATATATCACATTTCTTTAAAGATCTGCACTCAATATAGAAATATAAAAGTAATGTCAGTGTTAATTTGCACATATGTGCAGAAAAACTTTACCAAATATGCAACTGTGATTGCAATTTGTAAACTGCAGTTTAAAGACTGAAGCTGTCAACTTTGACCTCTCTAAGGGATTTCAAACAACTGTTCAGTTCATTGCAAAAATGCAGACATGTTCCTGTTTTTAGCCTTTTACACAGTTTTATAATGTAAGTTGTCTTTATTTCAGTTTATATCACTTGTTTTATTTACTTGTCATTTTATATGCTTTATATGATTGTTTTATTGTTGTGCACCTCATCTGTGGTTTTTGTCTAAAACAGGTCTCTCTTGAAAATGAGTCCTCGTGACTCAATGAGACTAACTATATTTATAAATAAAGCCTTTATAAATTATAAATAATAAATGAATAAAAATAAAGATTATAATAATAAATAAAAAATACAAATTTATAAATAAAGCCTTTCGTTCAACCTGTATGAATAAAAGTTGAAAGAATGAATGAATGAATGAATGAATGAATGAATGAATGAATGAATGGGAAAATTTGACTTGTTCTGTTGTACACATGACTGCATCTTGTTGCCTGACCACAGTCTTCTTCAGACCTCCGATTAAACTAATGATGCTTGGCTCAGTTACGGTATTAAGAGAGATATTGTTACAACAGGTTTCCTTCATACAAGATTTTAGTATAATATAGCCCTTTGCCTGATAGAGGAAGTAATGCTTGCAGAAGCAGAGGTATGTCTTTGGACCACAAAAATAATTGTTCCTGTTCATTATTAAACTTTTTTTTTTTTTTTTTTTTACATATTATGACTGATCATTCTTTGAATGCAAAAACATGGTAATTGGAGAAAATGATCATCTAGCTGACTTCTTACTGCTTTAAGAATGCTCAGGGAGGTGAAGAGATCCAATCAAATAGTGATGACTAAAAGAGTCTTGAAGTGTCACGTATCACTGAGGTCAGCACTTGAACAGCTGAGCCTCCAAAGAGCTGGAATCCATTCTGGTCTGTCTGCAGTCACACACTCAGCTGCTTCTGAACTGATTACATTCAACACAACTTGTTGGACAGAATTTACAGCCCATGTATTTTCATGATGGTTCATGATGCATTGTTGAGACAGACACATCCAGTCATAC
>JARVGS010000760.1:15352664-15369021 GCA_031762315.1 Hypsolebias antenori | reverse complement strand
ACGGACGGACGGACGGACGGACGGACGGACAGACAGACAGACAGACAGACAGACAGACAGACAGACAGACAGACAGATAGACAGACAGACAGACAGAGTTGTGTACAGAAATGAGAGCTATTAGCAGAAACTGAATCATTATATGTTCTGAATTATGTGACTATAACATTATTTTTTGGGGTAAAAAGACAAAATGTCTCGTTTTCTAACATCATTGTTTGTTAAATAATTTCAAATACTTCATGAGTTGTGTCTACATAAAGGTATGCCGCACACTTTACTGACTTAATTAAACATCTTCATCATACTGAATATGTATTTAATGTGATTTTCATTCTCTAACTCAGTTCTGATAGTGCCATTGAATGTTTTTAATGTTATTTTGGGCATTTTGTAAACCTTTCTGTGTAAATGTTTTTAATAAGTTACTTTTCTTTGCACATTGCTCTGCTATAATCATTTATTCTTCATTTCATTTGCATGAATATCCATTCATCCATCCATTATCTTTTACCAGCTTCTTCCATTTTGGGTAACGGGGGTCACTGGTGCCCATGTCCAGCTATCACTGGAGGAGAGGCGTGGGACACCCTGGACAGGTCTCCAGTCCATCACAGGGACACATAGACACAAACAAGAAACAACCATTCACTCTCTCACTCACACCTAGGGACAATTTAGAGTTACCAATCAGCCTAACATGCATGTTTTGGGGCCGTGGGAGGGAAATCGAGTACCTGGAGAAAACCCACACATGCACGGAGAGAACAGGCAAACTCCACCCAGAAAGGCCCGCAGACTGGGATTTGAACCAGGGCGACCTGTTCGCTGAGAGGCAGCAGCTCTACGAACTGCACCACTGTGGCTGCACTGAGAGAAAAGTTGTTTATCAGAACTCAAAATGGTACCTTTTAACATTGCTGTGTAGTGAAAATTTTAATTTAACCCTAACTGTATTTTTTTTTCTCAGCCTAACAAAGAAGTTTTGAACCTTGGGTATTTTTATGTAAATGTATCACCAAATAAACACTATTTGAAACAACAATATTCAAATAATTTGGCTGAGTTGGTGAGAGATACAGGCAACAATTACAATGGGGGATTTTAACATTTTCAACAAGTTTCCATTTGACCACAAAGTTAATCTTTGCCCTGTGTTTGTTTCTGTCTGAACAAAGCTTCAAGATTACAAAAACAATTCAAGGGCTTCTCACGCCAAATTGTTCTACTGTACACAATCCAACAAGCTCTGAAATGTGTTTGCATAGACAAACACAGAGTGAAATGCATCGGCATTGATTGATGCATTGATAGATGTATTGATTGCGTCAGGATTTGGGGAAAGAGTTCAAGAAGTTATGGTACTGCAATAAATTCCTGCTCAATCCTGTGTGCGCACACTGAAAAAGCAAATCCTCTTAGTCATTTTATGATAAAACATCAAGTTAAGTTCAAGTACCAGTACCTCCTAGGAGAGATAGTTCAATGGAATTTGAGTATGTCCCTCCAGGTTGTATTTTTGAACAAAGGACTACTGAGTCCTATATGGAGGACTTTGTTATGTTAGAAAACAAGATTTATTCAAAGCCAAATCTAATCCAGTGATTTAGGCCAAAATATATGAACACAAGTGAGTTGTGAGGGAAAGAAAAAACTGATGGAGGTCCTGGTTCAGATTATAATCCAACTGTAACATACAAAACCCAGAAGAGACCCTTGGCTGAGCTTTACCTTGGGATCAGCAAAGAATGGCTTCCTCCTTTGCTTTCAATTAAATACTTTCCCGAAGACAAGTCCATGATGACACCGTCTTTGTACCTAAAGACAAAAAATAGATTTGCTCAACTGTATTTTAATAAGAGTAATGGTAGCTAACAATATGTTTTAGCTCATCGTCTAAAATGATCATTGATACCTATTATCACATTACCACTGCATCATAAAATAAGAGCGTAAGACATCTAGAAGATGACTCAGAACAAAGACAAAGGAACACATTTTGCTCACTCACCATTTCACAACTGGCATGGGGAAGCCTTCAATGGTACAGAAGAGTTTGATTGGAGTGTTTTCAAACACTGTGTGGGACCTGAGTCTGACAAGGAACTGTGGGCCCCTGACCATTGGCTCCTCGCGCACATACTTTTCTGCCATTTTTGTTCTTACCTACACAAGCATGTAGAAAAACAGTTAATGCAGAGATGAATACCCCACTTTTCTTTGTTTTACGCTTCTCTGTTTTGTCTTAGAGTATAATTACTCTCTACCGGAATTTATTGCAATGATAATTATTAAACAACCTCATGTTTTCTTACCACTTCCTGGATGCGAGCATGTGTTTTGTGCTCATACCGCTCTTCTGAGGCCTCAGAACTGAAGACGAACAATGCGTTATTTCTTTAATAATACACTCAATAGTTAAAGGAGAACAATTCAATAACAAAAGCTTTGTAATAAGAAAAAAGTTAGCTTGTAATGCACATATGTGGCAGCTCTGTGTGCGCTAAAAGCAGCAGTACAGGCAGTACCATAATAATTGCTTATTTTAGTTTGGTTAGGGCATTCTTTTAAATACACTGCAACAGATGTTTGAGCAGAAAAAAAATCCATGTAGACTATAAGAACACAGCTGCAAATGTGCTCACAGCTGGAGCCAGGAAGCTAAGAGATTTAAACTGCACTGCATTACTCCACTTTACTAATCTGCATTTGGCTTAGGCAGCCATTTTGCTGATGCATTAGTTCAATGCAGAGGCAATACAGTGTAAATGTGAGGCCAGACCTTAACACTTTTATTTGTATATAATGATAGGATCATAGCAAATGTATTTAGGAGTAACAACGCATTCTAAATATTCTCTGTCATCAATTAAAAAAAAAGCTGTAACTGAACAGTTCCTCTATGTTTACACTATCCATTTACTGTGGGGAAAATGTAAACTACATTATTTGCCAAGCTCAGAGTGGTGCTGAAGTTATCTTTAAGTTATTCTTGTAAACACTGATTGTTTTGTTATATTTGCTAAAATAAAATGTACATTATAGCATCTGTTGTAGTAGAAAAGTACCAACAGGTACAACAGTAATACAAGTGAAACAGTTAAAACGTTGCATGTATAAGTGTGTGTCTCCTGTACCTGCTGTATTCTTTAACCACATATTGGCTTTGTTTATGGTGGTATTCATGGTCATATTTCCCACGTTTGAGTCGAGCTGACATGATGACTCTTTTGACTCTACCCTGTTGGACAAGAAATAAAACAAAACGTAGACATGCATGGATGACAAAAAGTTTGTGATCATTTAATGTATGTAACTGTGGTTACAGCGTTTTCAGCACTTGGACAGGTCGGTGGCTAACCTGTTTGTGAAACATACAGTAAAAATGGAAAAGGTCGAATGGAATGCGGTTGTTTTTAAGGGACGTAAAAATCTCAATATGGCACTGACTACTCACCCATTAGGACACACGTTAAAACAGTGCACTGGTCATCATATAGACAGAAGACCACTAATTTTCCAGCCACTGACTGCCTCATCCTCAGACCCACAGATGGTCAGCTAATAATGCCATTGCTGTTTTCTATAAAACCTTTATATCTGCAGTTACAGACATTAAACTCTGTCAGTCGCTACTTTGCAACATGTGAGGTACACACAATTAATGTGTTTCCTGCATATCCTGTATAGAGTGAAGCTTGAAAGTTTGTGAACCATTTAGAATTTTCTATATTTCTGCATAAATGTGACCTAAAACATCAGATTTTCACAAAAGTCACAAAAATAATGAGAACCCAGTTAAACAAATGAGATAAAAATAATATACTCTATGTGGTAATTTATTTATTGAGGAAAATGATCTAATATTACATATTTGTTAGTGGCAAAAGTATGTGAACCTCTAGGATTAGCAGTTAATGTGAAGGTGAAATTAGAGTCAGGTGTTTTGATGATCAGATGTGAGTGAGCACCCTGTTTGATTTAAAGAACAGGGATCTATCAACGTCCACAACATGTTTGTGGAAGTGTATCATGGGAGGAACAAAGGAGATTTCTGAGGAGCTCAGACAAAGAGTTGCTGATGCTCATCAGGCTAGAAAAGGCTCCAAAACCATCTCTAAAGAGTTTGGACTCCACCAATCCACAGTCAGACAGATTGTGTACAAATGGAGGACATTCAAGACCATTGTTACCCTCCACAGGAGTGGTCAACCAACAAAGATCACTCCAAGGAGTGGAACAGTCAGTGAGGTCACAAAAGACCCCAGAGTAACTTCTAAGCAGCTGAAGGTCTCTCTCACATTGACTGATGTTAATGTTCATGAGTCCACCATCAGGAGAACACTGAACTACAATGGTGTGCATGACAGAGTTGAAGGAGAAAGCCACTGCTCTCCAAAAAGAACATTGCTGCTCGTCTGCAGTTTGCTAAAGATCACGTGGACAAGCCAGAAGACTGTTCGAAGAATGTGTTGTGGACGGATGAGATCAAAATAGAACTTTTTTTGTTTTAAATGAAAAGTGTTGTGTTTGGAGAAAGAAAACCCTGCATTGAGAACCTAATCCTATCTGTGAAACATGGTGGTGGTAGTATCATGGTTTGGGCCTGTTTTGCAGCATCTGGGACAGGAAGGCTTGCCATCAATGATGGAACAATGAATTCTGAGTTATATCAGAGAATTCCAAAGGAAAATGTCAGAACATCTGTCCATGAACTGAATCTCAAGAGACGGTGGATCAAGCAGCAACACGATGACCTTCAAGAAGAATGAAGTTCATGTTTTGGAATGGCCAAGTCAAAGTTCTGCCCTTAATCCAATCCAGATGTTATGGAAGGATCTGAAGTGAGCAGCTAATGTGAGGAAACCACCAACATCCTAGAGTTGAAGCTGCCGTTTTGAGGAATGGGCTAAAATGTCTCCAGCAGTGTGCAGAACTGATCAAGTTACTGGAAACATTTTGTTGCAGTTATTGCTGCATGGGGGTGGGGGTCACACCAGATACTGAAAGCAAACGTTCACATACTTTTGCCACTCACACAAATATGTAATACTGGATCATTTTCCTCAATAACCTCGTATAACATTTTCATCTTATTTATCTGAGTTCTCTTTATCTCCTTTTAGGACTTGGTTGAAAATATGATGATGTTTTAGGTCATATTTATGCTGAAATGTGGAAATTATAAAGGGTTTACAAACTTTCCAGCACCACTGTGCTAATTGTAAACCTCTGACAACACAAGCCAGAATATTTCAGTCCATGTAGATCTGTTAATCTACACTTAGAGCCTCATACTTGTTTTTATCAGCAGCTTTTTTTTTCATGTTTTGTTTTTTCCTAGGGATTTTTTATTTATTTACCCATTTAAATTGTACCTAGACCTAAAATTGTCAGCTATTACAAGCAGAGATGCTTTCATTGATAGATGGCTTTATATATATTGTCTTCAGGTTTACATTTAGTTACAATATCTCAAGAACAAAATCCTGAACACCAGGCTTCAAACCCATATTTCACAAACCATTGAGGGACAGTGTGGTAGCTGAGCTCATCCTAACTAAAATCTTGAGATGATTTGGCTTTTGCAGTTGCTGTTCTAAATTTGTGGAACAGTTTACCTCTTCATATACCACCAGAGACCTTTGCGACTTTTAAATCAATGCTTAAGGCTCATTTTCTTTAGAGTATCATTCAGGCAGAGTTTGAGATACAATTAAGGCTGATAGTTTTGTGGAGTGTTTCTGTATTTGTGAAGAAAAATGAACCTTCCTGGAATTCAATTCAATTCAAAAATAATATGACCATGTGAACCTCATCAAATGTTCACACACCGTAACATGCACAGACATAGGTGGGATGTTTTTGACAACACGTTACAGCTTCTTGACTCACAAGGAATGTGACCCTTGCATTAAAAGGAAACACATACAAAGGTAAACAAAAAGCATAAGTGTTGACTGATGCACAAAACATATAAAAAGAGCAGCTGGCGGAACAACTGCACAGAACTATGCTGAAAAAAAAAAGTTTAACTCTAGTTATTCCAGTTCCAATGTTAACACATCAGACACACATATAATATAATTTTTGGTACCACTTTTCAACAAGGCTCCCCTTACAGATGCTAATAAATAATGTATTGATACATTATTAATTCCTCTATAAACACTATATAAATCATTAAAAAACTGTCATGTAATCATTTAATAACATTAAATAAGGGTGACAGAGAGACAAAATTGACCAGTTTCTTGCCAAACAGTGAACCAAATCTATTCACATATATATTTATCTATGGAGTTGTTATATTAAATATTTCAGACTCAGTTACTACAGTGTAAACACAAAAAGCATTTATAAACCTATTTCTTTAGCATATATTATTGTACTTTATCACTGCGTTATAAGAATCTACAACTAATATATTCTAAAAAAATTAGGTTTATGAATGCTTATTGTGCTCACAAGGTAGTAACTGAGTCTGAAATGTTTAATATAATAACCCTAGATGAAATATATATGTGAATAGGTTTGGGTCACTATTTGGCAAGAAACTGCTCAGTTTTGTCTCTGGCACCCTTAATTAATGCATAATCAACAACATCTATAAACTATTTATTAGCCATTTTTAAGGGGAGCCTTATTGTAAAGTGGTACTGATTTTTAAAAATGAAAACTTATTTAGACTGAGCTGTGCAAAGCACCTATGCTAAACAAATATTTTATATTTGATAGCCCATAGAAACATTAGAGATAATAAAGACTGCCATTTGCATATCCATTTACAGATTCCTCATATGAGTTGACAAATGATGAACTCCAAGCTGTGTGGCATTTCATTAATAAAAACCTAAAATATAAAGAAAATTGTACAATTTAATACTAAAAACAAACATTCATTTGAGTTGCACATCAATCTACCATAACTCGACAATAAAAATATGCAATTAAATGGGTTATTTGTTGAGTGCTCCACAAATTTGACAGCATCATTTGCTTTCCAACTACCGGTAATTTGTCATGTTTATTTGCTGGGTGTCTTGTCATTCAACGTAAGCAGAAGTTTAATACCATTTACACATGACCTCATCTTCACAGACCAAAAACAGGATCAGGTGAAATGTGAAGCAATTTTTGTCCAACCTCACCCTGAAATCTAAGGATATGCTGCACCAGAATCCCATTTCCATATCTATGAAATGCACTTTGCAGCTTTAGTGTCACTTCAACTTCCAGTGCCTCAAATCTGCCAGTCAGGCACTGAATCAACCAGACAGATAAACTGTTTAAGGTCATAATCACTGGAGTGTGCCATCTAACCCTAAAAGCTAATAATAGTTAAAATTACTATTTGACTTGTGTGGTCAAAAAGCAATACATTTAAAGTTAGCATTTTTTTTAAATAATTTCATTTATTTATTTTTATTAAAAAAGTCATCAAAAACTATATTGTGATTTGGGGGGTCTGAAAAATGCCAAGAACTTGTGTTCATGCAGGCTGCAGGTCACATCCTCAGTGAGTCACCCAGCCTCCAGAGCAGCTCCGCCAAATCCCTGATGTCTCATGTTGCAAACAAGCAACTGTTTTTTTTTCTTTCGTTTTTTTTTACGTCACCACCTGAACATTAATAATAACAAGAAAAAGGAATTGTAGCAGTAGCCACGTGATGGTTAATGTATTTGCAGTTTAAAAAGCAATAAAATCAGCTGCCCCAATGCAGAGAATTGGACTTGTTGTTGCAGGCAGATCATCTTGTCCCATCATTCCTGCACTTTAGCAGCTCTCAGGTCAGCCAATACTGTAACAGCACAAAATCGTTGCCAAATGACACTCAAGCCTCTGCAGCAGTAACTGTAAACCCCTAATACTCTCAGCCTTTACCCATAAAAAACTGTGCAAAGCAGGTATGATAGAAAATGCATCATTACTCAATGCCTTAGCTAGAAAAACATCAAAAGAGCAATAAACTAGTTGTTTGTAGATTCAGATTTTAGTATTCTACACAAAGTGTCCATTGCGAACAGGACTAAGAGTTCTTGTTAAAAGTGGCTGTCCCATCTCAATTAATCTCAGCTAAATTGTGTTAGCAAAAGAAATACTAAGATGTTTTGTCTGTCTCACGTCCCGTGTCCAAAACAAAGCAACTGACTAATAATCGAGTGACTAACAAAGAGGCAGGAAGTGCTCTCTGTTGGTCACTTAATACCTCTTAGATCACAACACATAAAACACAACCCGGATTAAGAGCTATACTCCGTCTTTCATCACTTTTAACTATCATTAGCGGTGACTAAGGTTTATGATACATCTCTTGGCTGCGCTCACTTTACCACATCCCACGTATCCCACCTGTCGCCCCTTGGGTTTGAAATTAAGATGGGTTTAAAGAATGCAACAAATAAAGGATCGTAAAATATTTTTAAATTTGATTTCTTACCACTTGAGATTTTCTTTTCAGCGACTTCGGTTGTCAGTCTGAATCCACAGGGAGTCAGCCTAAACCAAGTTCTGTAAGAGGCCAACACAACAACCATCCGTCTCCATCCGCCACCCCCCCACCTTGCCTCTCCCCGAGGCCTTATAAGGACAGCGAACTGCCTATATATAACCAGTATCCTTCAAGACTTGGGGCCACTAAAACCAGTCACCTATTTGATTAAATGAGTATACTGTTAAGAGTTTTAAAAGAGCCTTTGGCGATCAATGGGTAAAATGTTCTTCAAAGAGCAGAGTCCAGTCAAATGATTTAACAAGCATAATGGAAGATTTGGACAATACAAAAAATATAAGCAGTTAGATTTTGTTTTTTTGGAGAGGGGCAATTAATCAAGTTTAACAATAGCAGGTTCAGTGTAAAAAATAGCAACACTACTCAGGGAGTGCTTTAACAATTGACTGCATATTTTTGATGTAGCTAGTTTTTAAAACTATTTAACAATGCCTTACAAATTAAGTGATGATACGTCATTGTACAGTAGACCATGTAGCTCTTCTTAGACCTTTAACCTTAGATGTATGTGTATTTAGCGCCTGCTCCAGGAGCTTTTCTCCATCTGCACTAAGGAACATTTTGAGACTGTATTTTGCACACTGAACTTTGGCATTGGTCTATTTATAAAACCAGCTCTGATTACAACTTAACTATTTCTGATGCAGTAGCGGAACCGTGAGACACATTTCTCATCTGAGACAAAATCATGTGAGGGAACAACATTTGGCACTCTGGAGACTTGGGAGGGAGTGTGTGATGCGTGAGTGACGTAGACAAATGGACCTAAAAGAAGGCACTGATGTAATAAATGGGATTTCAACGTTTTAGGTCAGACCAGGTTTAATGTGATGCCATTTTTTATGCAAATACAAATTATAAATTTAAAAGTATACTAACTCCTTTAATTTGGGAGAAAAAAACTTATAGCATGAAACCTTATCAGTAGCATTTTTTTTTTTATCTCAAATTATACAGTAGGAGAACTGAAGTTAGTGACAAGTGTATTGCTATATTTTGTTAACAGGACAAGAAATCAAGAAATATGTTTCATATATGCTAACATTCACTACAAGCACGGTCATTTTTCTTAGAAATCTTTTCTGCTGATAAAACAGGTTTATAGACCAAACGCAGTCTATTATTTTCCCCTTTAGATTTTGTGGGAAAATGATACTGCGCCCCCTGCTGGTCAAGAGAAAGAGCCTCAAATGGCTTTTTGCACAGGACGTAAACAACTGTTTACATGATCTGCTTCTATAAGTTAGGTTTACTTTTGAAAATACTTTAGCATTTAGTATAATTTAACTTTAATTTTTAAAAAGAAAACGATGTAAACATGCAACATTTTCACTTTGCTGCTTTTAGTTCAAGTTGGTTTTTATTGTCATTCGCGTCACATGTGGTACATGAGGTGGAACGAAATTGTGTACACAGGGTCACAGTTACATCCAATAGCAAAAATATAAATTGTAAAAAAAAAAAAAAAAAAAAAAAACAGTAATAAGGATCAAAGATATAAACTAAGAAATACTCTAAACCAGACATTGCTTACCTTTGCCTTGGCGTATTTAAACACATTTACTTTAATATGTTTAAAAGAAAATTTGAGAATTTGGATTTTCTTCTTCTGGGTCTGGGGAATTGTGACACAAATTTACCATTTTATTACTGATTTGTTATCCAAAGAGTGGGGCTTGTTGTGCTGGTTTTAATCAGTCCAGCTTAATCTCGTTCTGTTCTCAATGGGACAAAAACAGAACAATCTTTTAGATAAATGGAGCGTTTGTATGAAACTAAATCAGTGAAGCCATGGAATATTAACTTTAAAATCCTGTTGAGAGGACTCCAGCGGAGTAAGCCGTGCAACAAATCAAGCAAACCCAGATTGCCGCGTAATGACGTAAACACATGCGAAGCTTCTGATTGGCTAAACCAACAGACCGGTAGTTGGGTGAAAATGGGGCATAAACAATAACTTCTTTTTTTTTTTTTTCCTGTGTAAACCTTTAGCATTCAGAAACAAGGAACTCCTTGTATGTTAAGGATTGCGGACTTTGTTGCACCATATTCGGTTGAAGGTAGGGTTTAAAAAAAGTCTTATTAAACATAGCGCTTAACATTTCAACACTTCAGACTTTGTTAGTGCAGGAAATACTTGATATTTTTTTCACTGACTGACTTTTTTCTTGACTTCTATTAACTAAATGACTGTTTTTCGTTATTGTGTCCACTCGTTTGCTCACAGAACAAGTCAAACCTTTAAACCTTTATAAAGGTCTTTTGGGGGCATTTATGAAAACAGACAATTATTGTAAGCTCCATCGTCCAGGCAAATAACAACAAAAAAGGTTAAATCGTGTCATCTGAACCAGTTTAGACTATATAGACTATTTAACTCACCATGTTCATGTGTTTTTATTCTTTTTTACCGAGTCATGATTACTTTGCAAACCTCAAAATATTTTTTTAACGCAGTTCTCATGTTAACATGTTATTTTGCTCAGGTTTAATATTATAGTATTTAAAATGTTAGTTAATCTGAAAGGTTTTAAGCCTCAACCCTGAAGGAAAGAGTGAATATATTTAATATTTTCTTTTTCAGGATGAATAGTTCAGCAGTTTATTAGGTAATTATGTACTAGTTAATGGGTGCTTTTCTTATCAACTGTATTTTCAAAATCAGCAGAAATCTTCCTCATTTTAAACAAAGGCTTCTATCATGTTTGGTCTTGTTCACTTCCCTTAATTTTAAAGCTTGCCAGTAGGTAGAGTTTTCACATAACATGATCTGAAAATGATCCATTTTCACTGAAATGATTGCTGTTTCAGTGAAAATTGATCATTTAAGATCAATAAGTAAGATCTGACTGTTCTAAAGTGGTTCCCTCATATCAAGTTCAAGGACAGTCCTTTTGTTTCCATTAGGATTTCAGTGAGGTGTAGGGAACCGGATCATTATTCAGATTTGCTTTAAGTCCTTTGCCAGTTATCTACATAGTGTAAAACCTGAGATGAAGTGTTTGTCATGTGTCAAGATTATGGGCCTTCCTGAATGCTGCAGACTAATTCCAGTAGAGCAGCTTGAGAAAAGATATTTGAAGAAATGGTCAGTAAATTTTAGATTCAAAGTTCAAGTAATCTTCTGCTGCACAAGTCCAAGAATAACAATAAAGAATCTAATGCACAACTTAAGATAATATTTTGGATAAAACTACTTCTATTGTAACACACTAAAATGTCAGCTGAGAAGGGCGTTAGGAAGTGGACAAACGTCATTATCATTAGGTGAAGCTGCCACTTCTTCTATCAGTAATAAGTGAGGTAACTGTCTAAGGCAATCTAAAAAAGCTAAGTCTGGTCCTCTGGACATTCAAAAAGCAAAACAAAGCAAAGAAAAAAAATTGTAGCAAAAATGAGGAACGCTTCACGAATTTGCGTGTCATGGCACCTGCGCAAGGATGACACGCAAATTCGTGAAGCGTTCCTCATTTTTTCTACAATTTTTTTTTCTTTGTTTTGTTTTGTTTTTTGAATGTCCAGAGGACCAGACTTAGCTTTTTTAGATTTTTCTACCTGGATTATTGAGCATGCATCAGGGTGTCTAAGGCAATATTTTTGTATCTTAGAGTTTGCAAGTACATTTTGTTTTTATATGTGTGTGCCTAAAGTGTGTGTGAGTGGGACATAGTGCTAGCTTTGAATTTTTTATTGCCTCAGTACACTGTCAAGTTATCAATTCATAATCAGCATTTACTGACAGCTTGAACTGTACTTTCTCTTTAGTCACCGTTGGTTGAAAACTTCTCCAAAAAGTTAGTTTCAGTGCATTAAATCGTTCAAATTATCAACATCGAGTTACTACTTTAGTACAATAATTTTACACAAACACAAATGTTAATACAGTTTACTCTTTAAGTGTAGCAGGAATATGGGATTCTAATTTTTGCTGCAGATTTACTAACTCTGTCGTTTCAGGCCATGACCCTAAACTCTCATCTTCTGATCGTCCTGGCAGCAGCCCTCCTCTCTGCTGCTTCGCCTCAGTAAGTAGAGAAAAACACAACATGGTCTGATGATTTACTTCTTCTTCTGCTTTATTTCCTACCGTTTATATATTTGCAGTAAATGATCTTTTATATTTATATATATATAAATAAATATTAAACAAACAGGAATTTTCTAAATAAATTGATGCGTTTTAGTGAAATGTGGACCAAAGTGACCCTGACCCACCACTGGCCCAGCACCTTCTGTTCTGTAAGTTGCTGACTGCCTTTATCCATTGTTATTATTCATATTTATCATATTAAATATAGGAATGCACAGGAGCTTTCACAATAAATAAATGCATCCTCTCAACAACACTTATACTCTGTTAGGAGCTGCTCTATGTCCACTTAAGTCCTCCTGCAAGCTTTAAAGCTATCTAACCATGACAAAAAGGATTTCTGTTTGCCAAATACAGTTGCAGGATGGAAGTGTAGGTTAAGAATCAATTTTTAATGGACTTTATTTTTCAATTTGTCCACCCAGCATTGTTGAATGATTCCTCTCACATTTGTTTTTTCATTTGCTAAAACTTGCAATTAATCAGTCAAAGTTATGGATTTCATTAACACTTTTGTTAGGATGGTGTTAGGATAAAAAAAAAAATAGTGTCCGGTGATTCGTTACGAGGAAAAAACAAAACATTCCATGTTTTTTTTTTTTTTTTTTTTTTTGAGACCACATGATGTTTGAGTCACAAGACTTGGCTGTGTGTGGTTTTCTGAGCAGCACTCAGTCAAAAGTGTGTTACGTTACAGCATAATTAACAAATCCAGTATTTCAGGCTTATGAAAGCACTGTTTCCGCTTATCATGCTTTACAGGAAACTTGCAAAATAGTCCATCATTGTCTTCCTTACTGTCTTGCCTGTGTCGGAATGAAGACATAAAGATAAATGATCGAATAGGCTTAAAGTCTTATAAACATTTAAGTTGTACAGTGTGATTTTTTTTCAGTTGGTGCTGATTTCCATAACTTTCAGTGTCTGGTATTTAGCTTACCCTTACTTTTGTAAAAATAAAGCACACTTTTAGTACACTAAGACACAACATATACCATTAAAAAGTCACAGCTTCTGTTAAACTGAACTATATAAATAACTGCATATCAAAGTAGCTTTTTACAGTTTTTTTGTTTACTGTAGTTATTTACTCCACTCTAAACTACCGGTACTTGCATGCAATGCATTAATGCTAGTTTCAGCATATATTTTTTTTAATGTAAGAGAATGGCATCAATTGTAATAGTAGTAGAGATTGTGCATGTATGCATAACGTGTAATAGTTGGTAATAGTTGGGTTATTTATTGTATATTACTTTTCAGATGGAACACTGTCATCCCAACATTAGCTACTGGTCGCTACATGGACTTTGGTAAGTGTATGTGTGTGTAGATTTGAATTGTGTTTTTCTCTGTCCTCATAGGAAATGTTTAATACATACAAAAAAAAAATAAATAAAAATAAAACTACTTGCAAGCACTTCCCTAAGACTTTTACCATTTTCAAAAAGCTGACAAGTTTGAACCCTAACCCTAACTCTGACTATGTTGCACATAAACTATTTAAAGAAAAGCCATGTTAATCAAATGAAACCACACATTAATGGAAGGAAAAAGAGGAAATGAATGACAGCAGCTTTTCTTTGTTGTTTGATTGAAGTAGCTGTTTTTTTTACTTATTAAGTTAATTTATATTTTGGGGGATGACTTGTGAATCTTTCTGTTTTTAAGGCCAAATAATGGGATTGACTGCAATTCAACATGGCATTTCAACTCTTCCCAAATTGAGGTATAACACTGTTCAGACCAAGTTTTTTTTTTCAAAACATATAAATAGTTTGTTTTTAATACCAATATATTAGTTTTGTGATTAAAATTGTAATTTAAGAATGTAAATCAATAAACACATCTCTCTCCTTTTCTGATTGCAAAACAGTAACTAACTCTCAAAATAAATCTGTATTTTCTCTTCATTATTTGCAGGATCTGCTTCCAGACATGAGGAAGAGTTGGCCTGACTTGATTAAGCCTACTTCTTTTAGCTTCTGGTACCACTAAACTGTCAAGTTTATTTTCTTATTTGATTTATTTATTTAGTTTCTGATATCCCTTCTGTACTGATATTGCATATGTTACCTTAAGATTTGATATATATTGAACAGTTTTTAAAATAACATTTTTAATATGATAATTAAGACAACATTATTGTGACAAAGTACTTGACATATCTGACAGACATGGTAGTTTAATGAGCTGGAAAACAAATGTAATCATCCTATTTTATTAAAAATAAAAAATAAAGTGCAATGTAGGCAATTATAAAAAATTTGTATACAGTATATGTAAACAATTGAATATTTCTGTCCCCTTCAAATTGGCAGCCATTAATATTCAGTTTTTGTCTGTGGAGATAATTTGCAATAGTGTTTTTTGTATTTTTTTTATTGTATCCAATAATGTGTGTACAATATGCAGTATGTTTAGAACTTGTAATAGAACTATACCTGATCTTATAAAGAATTTTTAATTTTCCAAATCAGAATACAGCTTATCTTTATATTTGATTGTGACACTGACAACAAAAATTAAAACGTATCACTTTATGTTGGTATCTTTTTTTTTTCCCAACAGGAAGTACGAGTGGTTCAAACACGGAACATGTGCAGCTAAAGCAGATTTGTTGAATAGTCAACATAAGTACTTCAGCAAAGCGTTGGAACTGTATCATAAGTTGGATTTGAGCAGGTGCAGATCAGTTTGACCCTTTCTCGCATATTCCAACACAGAAAACATGCCTTCACTCAGAAAATAAACAGTTTTTTTGTATAGGTCTTGATATTTATGATTCTGATTTATAAGTTTGATTTCTGATTCTTTGATTTAAACATGCTTTTTTTTTTTTAACCACAGCGTCCTGAAAAAGTTTGATATTATCCCTTCTAACAAAACCTACAATGTAAGTCTGTTATTTATCATAATGTATTTAATATACAATTAGTTTTGTGTTAGACTGTGGACTAAAAATCTCCTACTAATAAAGTTTTTTGTGTTTATTTTGTTTCTTTGCGCCTCGTGCAGTTTTCACAAATTGAAGAGGTGATCCAGCATTTCTATGGCGTCACACCAAAGATCCAGTGTGCCGTTTCGACAAAGGTATAAACACTTGATTATAATCATATCATATTTCATTGTCTAAACTTCTTTTAAATAATGTTTATGTTCATTTTCATTGTGTCTTCCTTTGTTGTTGACAGAATACTGATGTTCAGACTTTGGGGCAGATTGAGCTCTGTTTTGATGCCGACTTCATGCTGCTGGACTGTGAGAGACAACATGTCACAGAGACGGATTCTAAGAGAGGTTGGCATCAGCTCGACGGTGTTAACACCCCAAATGGATTCAAAGTGTGTGACCATGACATACCAGTGTATTACCCACCCCTTCTGTAATCCTCACACATGCACAATCAAAAGCACAATAACGCACTACAGACTTTATTTTTTCATACACTAATACTTGCTAGTTCTTTGATTTTTGTTTGCACGTGTGTAATTTAGCATGCACACAAACACATACATCAACACCTGATTTCATTTTGCACACATGGAAACTCTTAATATACAGAAGCCCCTCGCTATTTGTGGTTCGTTCATCGCAGACTCGCTCGATCGCAGATTTTCAAAATAAGATTGGAGATGACACACAATTGGCTGATTGATGGATGAGCCACACGATCAGCATGGAATTTTTATTTAAAATTAATTATTTTAAATTATTTAGCACCTGCTGCACATTTGTGCAGCCCAGAGCTGCA
>JARVGS010000760.1:15231034-15249614 GCA_031762315.1 Hypsolebias antenori | reverse complement strand
ATGACGTCACGGGCGGGGGGGGCCGGATACGTGAAACGCCGGTTACCGGGAACGCCGGATACCGGGGGTCACCTGTAGTTTTTTTTTTTTTTTTTACACAAAAAGTAGCATATTTAGAATTATGTAAGATGCTCCTTTATTTTTTTTCCTGGGAAAAAAAAGAAAAAGAAAATAAAAGTTATGCCACTGATTTAGTCTCATTCTTCTCCAGAACAAAAAAATTTAGTTGATTACAGAAAAGGTAAATATATTCAGACTTTTGACTTAGTTGAAGATCTGGTATAATTTAATAAAGGAAAAAAGTGAATCTTAATTATTAAACCTATACAAGTCAAATGAAGAACAGGCTTCTGATGCTTTCACATTAATATTTAAGACTAAGAGAAAGAGAAGATCTAATCATAGAAAATGTTGCAATCTTATGACAAGGCCCAAACCCTTAAACTTCAAAACGAGAAAAACCAAATTAGACTTGTTCAAAACCCTCCAAGAAAACAAGATTAAAGGAAAGGAAAGTGTGTTGTCATCAATACAATGACAAAATTAGTTCTGTGCATTTAACCCATCACACCTGAGATGCACTCAGGTGTAGCAGTGGGCAGCTCTGTAAGCACCTGAGGAACAATTTGGGATTTGTTGTCTTGCTCAAGGACACCACAACATGTGGGAATGGCTGGGCGTCGGAACAGCGGCTTTCTGGTCCCAAGTCGGCTGTCCTACCTCTACACCGTCTCGGCCCCAATTCTGTTGGATACCATCTCCAAAACACAAAAAGTATATTTAAGGTAGTGTTTACTTACGATGTAACGGAAGATAAAGTAGCTAGATGAAGCGTTATTGCGCATCACTATTTAGCTCTTAGCTCAACCCATTAAAAGTTTAGGGATATTCCCAAAGAGCAAATTGGGGGAAAAAATAATATATATGTTTATATATTTTAAAAGTAATGTCGATATGTTTAATTTACTGAGTCAGGCACTTGATCTAAAGAAAATCAAGCTTTTTGTGCACAAAACGGCAACATTTGTAACAGTGGACCACAAACAAATAATTCCTAAAAGCAGCTACATAACACGAGACATCCATGTTTACCTGTTTATGCACTGAACTGATTCATGGCAAAGTATTATAAATTAACTATGTTCAATTCAATGAGAAGAATTCAATTGTATTTTTCATGTTTTTTGTCGAGTTAAGTTTGACCCTGTACTTCAGTTTTAATGTCAGTGTCTTCAACTTAAAGCAGTCAAAGCCCATTTTCAGTATAGATTAGAAATACCTTCGGTTGCTACTCTTTCCTGAAACATTAGTCGTCGTCCTTTAGAAAGCGTTTATTCTCCTGTCATTAATAAAGTTTTAAGAGTTCTTGTTTTATAAGAAAGCGCAACGCAATCATTACTATACGTCTACTCCGTTTCTAAAACTGAAATTGGCTACTTTTCAGGATCCCACAACTGCTGTGAATGTGTTCTCTGGCTTTGTGTGGTTAATCTGTTACTCTCTAGCAGACTTACAAATAGACTAATGACCTGAAGGTCTCGAGTTAGAATCCCAGGTGTTCCCACTTTTAGCATGATAATTAATATGTTCGTCTACAATGTGTTATAGAAGTTTTCTGAATATCATAAAAAGTAAGTGGGTTTTCTAGGGGCCTAAATGTTTTCTACTGTATTATTATTATTATTATCATTCATCGTAGGCTAGGCTATATGCACTGGTGGACAGTAAGGTTACGGTAGTCATGTTTCCTCTTGAAGCTGTAATTTGTGTGTAGCCGAGGCCTATACCAACTGATGATATTGCTTTGCCCTTTAATTCATCCCCCCAATCGATGCAGGAGTCAGTGATTACACACTAATGCGTTCTTCCCTTCCATTTTGTGAATCAATGTACGGTTGGTTTCATCTGGTAATGAGAGACACAGTAAAGGTGAAATGCGTGTGTGTGCACTCTCTCGTGTGTTTGTCTCTGAAAAAGCTGTATGTGTGCGCAATATGTGTCTTTTTTGTTGTGTGTGTGGGTGGAATAGCCGTGATGGGGCAGTGGGGGAGTTTGGAGCATGTGTTTGTTTGTGTTTGTTTCAGGCGGTCGTCTCCTACAGTCTGCCCCTTTAGCCGTGATGGCCTGTTTTGTGAGACGCAGACATAAAATTATCAAACTGGTCATTGTCCGCCTTTGAAGTGTCTTGAGCTGTCCATTCTGATTTGTCATCCAGAGGGGGATCAGTCCAGTATGGCTGCTGTCTGAAGATCTCTCATCTCTTGTTGTTTTGCAATGAAAAGAAAAAAGCTGCCCTGCTTGTATTATAGTGATCATTTACGACGTTGTTCCTTTAGATTATAATGTCTTTTTAATTGAAATTTATAAATTTAGTCTAATTGCTTTATGTGCTTTACATGAATTTAAAAAATGCATAATAGTTCAGGAGAGTACTTAGCCCCAAAGTTACTTACAAGTCAAATGTGTAATGGAGGGTTTTCCGAGTCAGTCTGCTCAGTTGACATTGTGTTCAAAGGAAAATGAAATGCATTGTTAAATAAAAAAAAGAAAAAAGAAAAGAAGAAGACAATAAAACAACTTTAAGATAATAACATGCTGATGCATGCTCAATAATCCAGGTAGAAAAATCTAAAAAAAAGTTAAGTCAGGTCCTCTGGATGGGTTCAATTAAAAAAAAATTAATAAAATCGTAGACACGTTTCTGAAGAAGTATTTTCGGATAAAAGACGAAATAGTTCTCCATTTCTTTTTTTTTATAAAACCCATCCAGAGGACTTGACTTAGCTTTTTAGATAACAATATTTGACTTCTACATAACTTTTGAATGCGATTTCATACTGCTCCATTAGATAATCAGTAGAACTTCAATAAGGACAAAAACTATATGTTAATAAAAAAAAAAAAGAATGTTAAAATTAATATCTTTATGTATCAATTTTGAATTAGACATGTTTACTTTTGGTGCAAAGCAGCCCGAGATGGTGAAATTAAAACTGATTAGAATTTGAGTGTTACCTGTGTAATTGTTATTGAAATTTCATCTTACCGGTACATACTGCATACAAATCAGCTAAACTGCAAACTAGAAGAAAAAAAAAGGTTGTACACCAACGACAAACCTATGGTAGCCATTCTGACCTAGATCTTTTCTCTCTTTGCCCTGAAGCTTTAACAGACATGAGTCAGAACCTTTGCACTTTCGCTTTTTTTCAAGGCAAATGAAGCAAAGGCCTCCCTACCTTTATCAAACCATAATCAAAAATAAATGAATAAAACAATAAATAACAAATATTCTGACTGTCCAGAGTGACTGATCTACCTCAATGATATGACCGTCCCCCCACTCCCTGTTGCTCATATTGCCCACCACCTCTCGCCCCCTCCTCATACCCCCTGCCTCAACAGCCTAATGACTCCTGGAGGTTCCATTTGTAAGGCTCCCATAGAAACACAACCACAATAGGCCCCATCTTGAGAGGGCCCATCTGGGAGTCTTTGTGGGGCCTGCTGAAAGCCACAAAGGCCTGCTGACCTAGAAACCCATCAATAAGAGAACAGGGAGCCCCACCGACAACAAATTGAAGAGCCGTGGAATTTCCTGAGCCATCCGAAGTCCGTAGGTGAGGACGTGGACTGGTAACGTGGGAGGGAGGGGGGGAATTCTCCGGATGTTCGAGGATGACACATCAGGATGTCATTCCCAAGCTGTCAGCTGTATGCTCATTACCTCAGCTGTCACTGCTGCCTTTGTCCATGTGCCCACTGTTTATCACTGTGAAGAAAAGCCTATGAAATCTTTACAAAAGTGTGACAGTGACAGGAAGCAGCAGTGGCATGCTGGGCAGAGTTATGTGCCCTGCTCAGCTGGGTTTAATCATGGTGGTAGTAATTATTTTTATTTATTTTTGCTTTGGGGTTTGGATTGGGAATAGTTGAGTGGCTGTTATGTACAAATGTCAAGGCTATCTAGAGGAAATTATCTTGGCTCTATAGAATATTTTATTTTATTTATTTATCTTTTTGCTGTTTAATGCCTGAGACCCTCTTCTGTCATATCAAGTCATAAACTGCAATTTATCATCTAAAAATGACGTACTTTCTTAAAAGTAAACTTGTGAATGACCTCCTTAAGAAGGCAAACAAAAGTACAGAGTTTCAAGTAAGCCAAATGTCAGGAAGCATTTTGGGCACCACAACTATCATATCCACCTTTTGCCTCTACTTGTCCGGATCACTGAGGTACCTATCGGTTTTGTGGGAAGTCCCAGGTAAATGCTTCAGGCAGGTGTCTCCACCTCTGCTGCTGGTTGGGGAAATGATAAGTGAAACTGGACAGGAATGTTGTTAATACACGGACAAGAGGGCTGAAAGATGCCATCCTTTCACTTTGATGGTCACATCTCATAGAAACTCCTATTTCCATGTGCCATGTCGATTGCAGCTTCATGCGTTGCCTACAAAAGGTAGGTAGAATGTGGCCCTTACATCAATTATAGTCAACGGCTCTGATGTGGCCTTGAACTGACGGATGTGTGCCGAGGTGTCTGAATTAATGAAAGAGAAGACGATAACAAGTCAGTGTTTATCTTAGATGTTGCACACAGTGTTAACAGTAAGGCGCAGAAGTTTTTACTTATGTAAAATCTGATTGTTTTTCTCTTCAGAGGAGGACCGATATGATAGCTACTCTCGCATGATCTTGAAGTACTTCCTGGCAGAAGGAATTGTTTGTCGACATGAACTTTTTGTGGCATCGGCTCAAGATAACCCAGATGACATCTTACAGGTATGAGAAGAGTTATCGTCTATTTTGATGTGCGGGAAAGAAATCAATTGTACCGCAAAGTACAAGTGGTGTAACTACAAGACTTGACAAGCCAATCACTAATGCCAAGATGGCCTCAGTACATCATCTTCAACACTGTCGACTCATATTCTGTCAGAAAGTAACTTTTGAAAGACTTTTGTGTACCATTGAGTCGCAAAACGTTGTAGAACACTACTTTTTATTTATTTTTATTTTATTTTATTTTTGTGGGGTTGTGGGGTCATGGTATAATGGGCTTTCACTGTATAGTTAAACACTCAGCTTTCCTCACATGTGTTAGGGTCAACTAGGGTATCTGAGGGGTCGAGAGGGGCATGGTTGTGGCATTGTTGAAATTGTTTCTCGGCATATCAATCCCTGAAGAGAACCATAGTCCCAGAAGCTGCCTGCTACCCTGCAAAGAGGAGCGGGGTGAGGGAGCTGCTTCTTCCTCACTGATTGATAGTTGGAAGGTTCATAGCCTCACCCCCTCTTTGCATTTCAAAGACTTATTAAGAGAGGGGGGTTCCCCAGTGGGAATATGCTGGATCTTTAGTATTTCCATAATTACATTTGCAGTATATCATCTTTAGATGCTAAAATTGCTTTATCATGGTAACATGTACATAAAATTAGAAGTGAAGTCAAAGAAGTTGCACTTTTAGCTTAAGGCACTATGTTAGCATTAGCAAAACAGCTTAATTGCCACCAATTAGCTGTTTATAAAGTTATTTAAATTGCCACCAATTTCTACATATCTGAGGCTATCTTAGCTGTTTATAAAGTTATTTATATATCTTTCATAGTATAAAATTGTATTCCCTGCTGCACAGATATTTAAAAGAGGTAAAACTTTAAAAAATATCTGTTCCTTTAAGCAGAGATTAAGTGCACATACAAAACAAGTGATTACCGGTAACAGGGGAAATAGAATAAAAATTGCATAGTTTGTCAGAGATTAATATATTTTAAATATTTTAATTATTCTACATCTCATTATTTGTGTTCTTTATTAAATACTAAATTATAAAGAAAATGTCATTTATTTATTTACGTCTTTTCAATTTTAACTTTTTTGAAAGTTTTACTCTTTTTTTTTTTTTAAGAACAAGAGTCTGGTTCTATGTTGTTTACCTGACTATACAATATATTTTATTAATTTATTGTCTGCTGTTCCTTGTTTGGGTGGAATTTTAAATTCCAATTTTTATGCTGCCACAAGACTTAAGGCCATTTATCATTATTTTGTCTCAAGTTGTTGCACATGCACTCTTGTTACACAAAAACACATGACTCAGTTAAGTGTATCAATGACATTGTTATAATATTTTTCCACAATTTATTTTTAATTGCCTCATCAAAACTAATGTAATCATGTTTTTATTATCCCACTTGACTTTTGTTAAGTCAAACAGCTGTCATCCTTTTTTTTTTTTTTTTTTACTGAATTAATCTTAATCTTCTATTCTATATTTATACTCACACAAACTCTTGTTCATGCTGCTGCTGTTCAGTGTATTGTTTTACACTATTAGTGTTTAACGTATTTCTTAGTTGAGCTTATTAGTTTATATCTTGGATCCTTATTACTGTTTCTTTTTACACTTAATAGTTTTGCTATTGTTGGATGTAACAGGGATGCACACCTGTGTACACAATTTCATCCCACCTCATGTACCACATGTGATGCAAATGATAATAAAACCTACTTGACTTGATATATTGATCATTTACTGTCATATTTTATTTAATAAAAATCATTGTGCTTTATTTTAGGAACTCCCAGCTCCCATCTTGGATGATGTTGCTATTCACAAACCTGTGGAACAGCCTAGGTTGCCTTGTGAACCCCAAGAAAATTTGAATGCCATGAATATTGCCTGGCGCTATCAGAATCTTCCTAAAGTACAGGTAATCAAAACGTAAATAAAAATCTATACCAAGTGTTATTTTTACTTTACCCATTTTTTTTTTTGATATCGTTGAATAAAGCCAAACTTGTGATTATCTTAAGTTCAACATCTCTCTTATTAGATTGCTCAGAACTGGATTTTCGCTCTTAGTGGTTTGACAATTGTCTCGACAACTAAACCCGTCACCCTCTAAACCCTTTTCTTCATTGAATGAGGCCTCAGCCTCTCTTTTAAGAGTTGCACCAGATTACTCACACTTAGTTGGCAATAGGTAGACTTTTCACTGGTCCCCATCTCACATACACACATACTCACACACGTTTGCACCCCTGCTTAGCCTGGGAAACAGGAATACTGTGCATTGACATGTCTGCTCGCTCAACCCTATGACCCAGACCTGCACCTCTGTCTTTCCCTAAATCCCTGCCTTTCCCCCTGCTATGGTCGGCAGCTCTACACTCTTTCTTCTGCTTTGAGGAGAGGGGACCTTCCCCTTCTCCTTCTCTGCAGTCTACCCCAACAGAGTTGGTCTATAATCCATATCGCAATGTGGATTAACAGCACACAGTGTGTCCCTGGGGATCCTTTCCCTCTTTCTCTCTCTATGGAAACTTCTTTATATCTGTGTCCTTTCCTCACCTCTCCCCCTTCCCCTGTAAAATCGTCTTTACAAACCACAAGTAAGCCCCACCAAAGGATTTGCATCCCAAATTCACCCCAAGAGTCAGCGCTTACTTTCCCCTTACACACACCTCGCCTGGCATGGCCCACTGTGTCGTTCTGCTGATGAAGACATCAGATCAAAGGTGAGGCCGTCAGGGCAGGGATGGAACGCTAAGCGGGTTGCCTAACTCACAAAGAGAAGATGAGCCCCTGACCCCCCTTGCCCCACTGACCCCCACGTTCTGCAGGGAGAGGGACACACCAGGGGCCCTAATCCAGATTAAGAGTAGATTAAGGGCCCCTCTAACAATAGAAACCCTGGTTTCATCGAGAAAGAAGAGCTAAAACTTTCTCTTTCAGCTGCAGGAAAACATCCGCCTTCCCCTGCTTCCCTGACACGTTTGCTTTCACTACCAGAAGTGGACATTTATGTGAAGAAATGATTAAGAGCCTGGCCGTAGTGATTGTTTAACTTCTCTGCTGTAGGAATGTTGAGGAATGACCCATAAACAATGCAATTGCATTGCCATAGTATTGGAAAGTACATGCATTTAACACATTGAAAAGAAAGAAAGTTATCTTTTGCTGAACTGCTTTATTTTTATTTAATGTATTAAGATCAAACCAGTTGTTTAAGTTTTTTTGAAAATAAGCAATAAAGCGTGACAATATTAAAACATTGATTACTAGAGATGCATTGATTACAGTTGTGTAAACTGATACGGATTTTTGATATGTTCACAGCGTTGTCTTGCTAACACCAATTTCTCTTAAAGATCTCTAGCTAACAAAATGCAAAATGTCCATCCATTTTCATTACCCACTGTTTTGTACAAAGTTGCAGGGCCTGTCTCCAGCAGTTAAGAGTAGATGAACGGGTGCAAGAGGTGGGCTGTACCCTGGGCAGGTGCCTAGTCCATCACAAGACCACGTAGAGAAGCAAGACAGACATGCATTTACACCTAGAGTCAATTTAGAGTTACCATTTGACATTAAATCCATGTTTTTGATTTGTTGGAGGAAAGAGATGTACAGTACCTCGAGAAAATCCACATAGGGGAGAACATATAAACACCAAACGGGTAGACTTCAGATGGGTTTTGAATCTGTGACTACCTTGTTGTGAGCTAACAGCTCTATCCACGCTAGCCATGCCACCCTCAGTAAAATATATCTTATAAGTTTTCAGATTTATTAGAAAATAACTTTTCTGTCGTGCTTCAGTTTAGTATCTGGCGTTCAGAGAGGAGAGTCAATGTCCAATATTAAAGGTGATTAATCTGTTGAGTGACAGTTTGACAAAAAGCTTTCACACTGCTGCTTAGCACAATGTTTATGATGTTTTATAATACTGTATTTATGCCATTGGCTGCAGAAAAAATAGGTTTTTGCCTGTAAAGGTAAAATGATGTAAGGTGGTGTCCATGAAAATTAAAAGCAAGAACAAAATGCTCTAATTTTTTTCAGAGAAATGAATTTGCATTAAATGTTATCTGCTGGCTGTAAACAAGTAGTTGGTATTTAGTGAAGCAGTTTGGAATTTGAATCATCTGTTGCATAAAAAATTCCTTTATTGTTAGAATTTCAGTGGCAGGGTTAATCTGAAGTTGGTACTGTCATCCTCTATTTTGTCGGATTTATTTTTCCACATTCTGGCTAAATTAAGTTTTATGGTTTATTCACAATAAAATGTTTTATGTAAAAATGAAATAAAATAAGAAAAAATCAATAATAAATCTCTAAAATCAATGGCCATATTACTGAACTTTCTTTTTCTGTCACTTATAGTCTATAGCTAAGCTCTTCCAGATAACTAGATAGAGCGTTTTGTTCATATAAAACTCAACAGACAAGCATTGACATTATATCAATATATCAGTTTTTAGCTCACTAACGATTATTGTTCACACATCTGCACCACATGAGAAATTAGTTTCGCTAAAAGATCACTTTTAGAATAATTTTCTACTTGTTCCCAAATGATAGCTGAACAAACAGATGTTAGATGTTAGAATACTGAATCATTCCTTTTTTCTTCTTTTGACAAAAAACATGCAGAATAATGTAGTGTTTTAATTCCACAGCAGAGAAGGCTATGTAGTCTCTATAAGTAAGTCTAAGAAGAAAAAAAAATCAGTATCAGTTATCGGCCAAATAAGTTTTAACATATTGGCCAAAAATCCAATATCGTGCATCCCTTCTAATTTTACTTATTGACCCTTTCAGACTGCCCTGGCATCTTCTTCCCGATTTGGTCACTACTATGATGTCTCAAGGCCAATGGAGCCAGAAATCCGCCAGGCAGCCAAGTGCCACCACTTTTACCTTCCAGAAGATCTCTCCCAATCATCGACCACGCACAGGTACAGCAACAAGACATCATCTGCAGAATGCACAGAAACCAATGAGACAAAATCTGAGAACACAGACACACAAGCATGACATCATCCACAAAATGTTGTAAAAAATTAGACTATGTTCACAGAACACATGTAAGTAAACATGGCAGTGTTTTCGAAATATATATTTAAACCAATATATTGTATACAGAAAGACAGACCTGTGCATATGCTATACATTTATATAACTTTGTTGCTTTTTGAATTTTGTTTTGTATGTGCAGTGTCAATATAAAGCAAAAGGCAGGCCTCATTGAATAATCAAATATTTCGTCACTAATAGTTTGAAATGGAAACATGTTTGATTAAATACAAAAGCAAAATAGGAGTGAATTATTAATTATTACATTTTAGAAGCTCAAAAATTTAATATGCTTGTTTGAAATTGGCAGTACCAGCTAAATGATAAAGTTAAATATCTATAACAGCATTCTGCCAATCATCAGTCTAATCAAACATGGGACATTTAGACAATTAAACATCATTTAGACATTTGCAACATTTATTACCTCTTGCTGCAGAAGACAACTTCACACTATTAATTAAATATAATTAGTTAATGAGATTCATTGATTTAATTTAAAACATAAATTTGTTATTGTTGTTTAGAAAATCACATAATTAAAAAAATACTTTTCTCACATATACTGTAATTCACTTGAATGAATTTAGATGAAATAGTCACTTCATAATATGCTACTTGAAAATATGATTTTTATTTCAACCTTACAGTGTTAGTACCGAACAAATGTGTTAAAAAAAAAAAATGACTGGGTTTATTTTCAGTTTCAAGTTTTTTTCCGTTGCTTAAGTTGTTCAGATTCTCAGAAAGGTTGTCTATTCAAATAAGAGTCTTGTTTGTTCAGCGTTTGTTTGATTTCTCCTACGTCGAGTGTACTTAGGGTTCAGAGGTTGTTCAGGCTCTTTACGCAAAGAGTGCTGCTGAACACACAAGGGCACACGAAGGCACACTCACATGCACTGGGTAAATACAGCAATCTGGAGCACAGGGGATGTTGGAGGAGGCTTTAAAGGATCCGTCATCCTTTATATCAGTAAACAGAGACTGTTAAACAGAACGCCTGTGCAAACACATTAAATGTTGCGGGTGTTTGGTTTGAAGTTTTTCCAAGAGTGCAGCGTATGACGTGGGCAAAATTGGTTACTTTTTACATGGAGCTTAATGTTCTTTAATGGGTGGAATACAGAGATAAAAAAATGTCTTGTGTTGTACAGCAGTGAGTGAATGTGACATAATGCTGTTGAAACAGGTTACAGATATCACAGACATTTTGACAGCTGGACACTACACCTGCACAGCGCCATTGTGCCCCAAGGCCCGCCCTGTTATCGGCACAAATACATGTACACACACTCAGCACATTACACACGCAACACACAAACTCTAATGCAGGCTACTCCCCCTTGCACGTGTCCACTGCCCCATGTTGATACCCTAGCTGTTAAATTGCTCCGTTTCACTTGAAGGCATAATTGGCACAAATTGCTCTCTAGGTGATACAGATCCTGTTGTTTAAGACCAAGCATCCCCCTTCCCTTCGTCTTTCTTCCTAAGCTGAAGGAGGAAGGCTGAGATAAAGACGTTTTCTTGTGTATGATCTTAATTAGCTGAGGCTCTAGCCCCCGTAGCAAAGCACCTAGACCTTTTTGGTACCTGAAAGAACAGTGCTCAGTAGGGGTAGCTTAAGTACAATGCTATCCAACACAATGGCTGCCAACCAGTGGCAACCTCCTGTCACACCATCCCAGCCCCCTCTTAGTTCAGAGCTTGGGCATGGGCAGAGAGGCTGTAAAGGGTAGGTGTCCCTCTTTCACCAATCCAGCTCTATCATTAGCCACAGCAGGGTCAGGAGGTGCCATTGTTGTGCTGAATAACTGAAATGGAGTTCATTGATATATGTGGCCAAGTGTAATCAACACAAGGGTGTATTTCTGTTCTTTATGCGGGGCATTTGGCATGTGACCAACCTATGTGTATCAGCTTTTGTAGCTTGCAGCTTGAATTGACAGCTGACATAGCAGCCCACTGAGAGTTGCTACAGAGTGGTCATTACAATGGTGAGGCATTCTTAAGTGGAGGGTCCTGTGTAAAAAGATGGGGTTAACATTATTATTGGCAAGTCCTATAAGTTCACAGGGTGTGTGTGCATGTTGTGGGGCGACTCAGTAGTCAGCCATCACCTTGACTGTTTCTAAATGTTGCTCTGATGGTACTGTATGCCCCTTGTCAGTGGTGCACATCTTACCCTTGATTAAACACCAAAATGCTGTTCTCTGTTCATTTGAGATATCAGCCCATTAATCCCATTAATTCTCGTCTTCGTTGTGCATACGTTCGTGCATGTGTGCACCTCATCTGTCTGTCTGTCTCGGCACAATCAGATCCTCGGAGAGCTGACAGAGAACCAGTCATGTTGTAATTTAATCAACCAAATAAATTAATTAGATCTCTTGATATGGATCGCCCGTCTGCTTCAGTGGCTTCAGAAAAGCACAGTCAGGAAGAGGCTGCTGCAGTCGTTGAGGATTAGGTTGCAGCAGTGATGAGCTTGGTCCAGTTTTTTTATGCTCTGGTTTACATGTCCTTATGGTTTGCACATCTTAGTAAAAAAAAAAAAAAAAAACACATCAGGAAAAGGCTAAACATTCATCTGTGTCCTTATCTGTCTCTCCAGTTCCATGCTTGAGTCTTACTCTGCATTACTGAAGTCACTTCAAGATGTGATACACAGAGAGGGCTTTGATTTGGCAGCCTCCATGGTAAGAAGAACTAAAAACTGTTATTTTTTTCCCCCTTTAAACTATTTTTGTTTTGTGCCTATATTAATCAAAAACCCTTTGCAGATTGGTAATTTCTCCAAAAATTGTACAGCATTTAAGGTTAAGCAGCAACTGATTTATAAATCAATTCATTACAATCATGTAGAAATGTTTGTATCGCTAAACAGCAGACAAAAAGCAGTTTTACTAGATTTTATTTTATTTTATTTTATTTTATTTTTTTATTTTTTTTTGGCTTTAGTCCAGCTATCCTTACATGTTAAATTTGGTCACAACAAATTATTTAACCAGATAAAGTTTAACTGTTTTTTTTTTTTTTCCCGATTCTGAAATGTTTTGTTTTGTTTATATTACTCTCGATCTTATGTCAATTAGATTTGAAACATAAATGTTTCTATTATAATAAACATGTTTTCTTTTAGTTTGTGTAGACTTTTGAGTGGTTAAGACAAAGAAGATTACTAAAATGCAATAATTAGGGATGCACAATATTATCGACATGGTATCGGTATCGGCTGATATTGGCATTAAAGTTCAATATCGGACATTGGCCATTCCATCAAAATAACTCCCTGATATAAAAGATGCTGTTTTGTATGACAACCCAGTGACAAGGATGCCTGCAGCGGCAGCACAGCGTGATGACATCATGCGCGCCTACCTGATCTCACAGCGGAGAGGAAAATTCAAAATGTCAGCGGTGTGGAAGTTATTTTTGTTGTTAAGACTGTCGGAATCTGAAGATTTTTGGACTACATTGAGCCTCGTTCCGGAGATATTTTTTCCAACATAACCTTCCTCTAGCTACAAGCCGTCATTTCTGACATAATTGAGAAGCTAATAGCTGATAGCACTTGGGTGAATTTTACCACAGACATTTGGATGTCAAGTGTTAACCTCATTAGCATAATTAGTCTTAGAGCACAATGGATAGACAAAAACTTTGAACTTAAAAAGGCTGTCTAAAAAAGTTAAGTCTGGACCAGACTTAACTTTTTTAGATTTTTCTACCTGGGTTATTGAGCATGCATCAGGATTAAAATGCTGTCCTTCATGCACTGGAGCGCAGAGGATCCCACACTGCAGCTAGGAGAACAAGCCTTCACAAGTGAGACAGCATCGCAGGTGACTAATGCTAATAAATAACATTTAACACTTTTCATTTAATATAAGTTAAAGTGCTATGCATATGGTTGTAACTGAATATCACCAGCTCTTACAGCTGTTACACAGTTTTTGTAGCAAATAAGCCTAAATAAGAGTGCTATGTTCTGACAAACTAACATATATTAAATATTGGTATTGATTATTGGACAAATAAGGTTTAACATATCAGCATATCGGGTATCGGCCAAAAATCCAATATCGTGCATCCTTAATTTTTTTACACCTTCATACAAACAAGGTTTACCATAGCATAAGTGTCTTAAATAAGAAAAATATATATATTGGTAATTCAGAATAATGCAAGAAACAAAACTACTGTACACATGAAGACAGCATTTCAACTCTTTTTGTCTGAATTGTTTGGTTTGGAAAACATTTAGTACCCTGAACCTTATTTTCATTGACTCCTGATGTAAAGTGTCAAATTCATAGTCGAAGAAATAAAAAATTCAAAATATTATGCAGTCCCTCCAAGTCTAAATCAAAAATAAATACAATAGTACATAAAACCTGTAGGTTGAAAGTCCAGGTATTTATTTAGTATAAGAGCCACAGAACCAAGAAAGGAGCAGCTTGTATTACGTCTTCAGACAAGTGGCGGGGCATCAGAAACCTATTTCTACAATTAAAACATCACTTTTGTTACAGCATTAATTTTTCTATATTAACTAAGATTAAAATCATAAAACCTTTTGGATTTTGAACCTTATAGCTCTTGTTGCTTGTTTGCTGTGGTGAATAACTAAAGTGAAGCCAGATGCCATTTCCCATGATGCTTTGTGTAAGGATTTTTTTATTTTGAGTCTGCCAAACACATTTCAGCACAGTCCATCTTTGATTTTGAGATGCCCAAGCCCATCCTGTGTTTTCCCCCGTGACATGTCGAGCGCTCGCCCCTTGCTCGCCTGTGCCACTTCCTCCCATCACTTTACCCCTATCCCTCCTCCACGCCATGTTGGCAGCCAGGGCAGGGCAGGTGGCCAAACCTGTCAGTCAACCACCGTCGCCACGCGGCAGCACCACAGACACCAATTACCACACAGCAGGGGTGCGGCCTGGCAACCGCATGGCAACCACAAGGTCCAATCAGGGTACACAACAACAGGGACCAAAGAATGCCAAGAAAAGTGAAGGAGCATGTGTGTGTGTGCACGTGTGTAACAGAACCACGTTCTTCTCCAAGGCCGAGCCAAAACATATCTGCAGGTTTGACAGAAGACAGGTAGTCACTGTGTCTTTTTAATATCCGCCTGCAGTTCATTTATTACATATTATTAATTTCCAGCACAAACATCTCCATCAGTCTGATGAGAATCTGAGTGCTTCTTATTAACCCATTCAGGCTCTGTGAAATAACCAAGACTCCTACCTTCCACACAATGTGAGCATTACATCAACATTTACTACTTAAGAGCAATTTAAGGAAACAGAAACGAGACAAACAGTGGGGAAAATGCATTGATGGTCAAAATTAAAAGGGCTCTTTTAAAATTTCGTCTTATGTCTGTGTTAAACACGCACGGCAGAACCAATCCTGCTCATGTGTGGGTGCTGAAGCATCAACATTTAAAGCTATTGTTAAACGGGCTTGCAACAGAAAGCTTACTCTGCACTGGCAGAAACAAACAGTAGCTTGGTCAAGCGCAAATTTAAAAGTATTCTAGGTGATGTTTTGGTAAAACAAAAGCCTAGTAAGAATATTTTTGTAATTGTTGGAGTAATTTAAATTTAACTCTACGATAAGCCATTACCGGTACTTATAGTTACTATATTATAGAAGAGTGCTGCACAGACAGAGAGGGGCTGTGAGGTTCCAGCATGAAAAAAAAAGCATCTTTAATTTTTTTTAGCTGTTAAAATGTCTCTAATGTTAGACAGGTTGTCCATCTGCCACATTTGTCTGTGAATAAATGTTAAAAGAAACTTTTAAACCCAAATCTGGGCTTTTGTTTGAAAGTACTGTAGTGTGCAGGTGTGTCAAGTTTGTTCCACGGTTATCTTTTTTTTAATCTCTTGTTTCATTCAAGCGTTGTTTTTTTTTTTGTTTGTTTGTTTTGTTTTTGTAAAATGCTAAAAGAAAAGGGCTGGGTTTCTTTTAAGCCCCCGTTTGATCAGTATAGCAGCAAAAACATCCTGATGGCTGAAAACCTCCTGTACTTCGATGAGGGAAAAGATCTGACGACACAAAACGAAGGGTAATGTGCCAGCTACACTTTATCCATTTCATGGCTGACGGTTTAAACATTTATTTGGGTAGACAATGTTCATTGTTAAATAAAATTTTCATATATAACAAAATAAACATATTTAATATATATTGTGAGAAATGTAGACTAAGTTAAAAGAATATTTGTCAAGGTTATATTCTCCATAACTCCATTTTAAATAGCTGAGCTGTGTTCGTTTCTGAAAAGAGAAGTCATGTGACTGAATTGCTGCAAAAGAAGATTTCTCAACAGTTTGCTGCAGCTCTAAACAAAAATGTCCTTGCAACAAGCTGAATACAGTACAGTATTTGAGTTGGTTTTTTATTTTTATTTTTTTGTTTGTTTTGTTTTGTTTAATACATGCACACTCTAAGCACCATTTTATTCATTTTGTATTGCCGGAGTCAACAATTTAAACCTATACATAGTTTGCACTCTAATTTGCAAGTTTTTGTATAAATTTTATTTAAACTGCAAATGCTAAATTTGACTGTTAAATTAAAAATAACTGGATTGCTGATTGTAAGTTTTTGAGCAAAATTTACTGTCTAATCAAAATGTAAGCAGTTGTTAGTGGCAGCTCTATTTCGTGATTTCTTTAAAAAAAAAAAAAAAACTATTTTTCAAAATGCAAATTTAAATTTCTGCAGCATTGCTTTGATGAGTCTTGTAGCTGAACCACTATGACTGGGCCCACTCCTTATGGACGTGTTAACACATGACCCAGATATGGCAACAGAAAGCATTTAGAACAACCTTGTTATGTTTGAACCAGCCGTTAAGTCAGGTCAAAGCTGGACTACACAGCTAGATCTGGGTGACACATTCAGCATATGCAGTGACAAAAGAGGTGTACAAACTACATTTGTACTCAGTGTGCGTTAGAACACAAATGATGTGCAAAGCTTGTTGTTGTGTGTACTAGTGAATGTAGATGGGTTGGGTTATTGATATGACACTTCATTACGTATAACGTTACAGTGACATTATCGTGGCAGCATGATAAGGTGCCACTGAAGTTCTGTAGCCCTCACCTGAAATGTATACTTAACCTTTACATTACATGATCTTGCAGGTATTGAAATGTGTCTGTCTGATGTAAAACCTGGTCAATCTGAAAGTTATGTGATGCAGGAAATGGCTAACATTACTGAACAAAAGAAGGCAAAGAGGGTTTCATTTAGAAGGTGACGCTGCAGAAACCCATTAGCACGATTAACTGTTTTGCACTAGAGTTGCATTTGGGCCCAACGAATCCGATTCGACCCAGCCCCAGCCCGTAGCCATCATTTCCAAAACCCATCCGACCCAACGAATTAACAGTAATTACAGGTCTGAACACAACACCCCCTTCCCTCCCCCTGACATTTTTTATTAAGCTTTGACTATTTATAGTTATTAATGGTCGGCGGACATGCGCGGCTGAATAAAAGAGGCAGAAGATTGGAGCTGAAGGGGTGTTTGTCCTTTCATTGCAGTCAAAGTGCATTAAATCCCTGCTTCTGCCTGCATTCTGCATTATTCAGACACAGACCCTGCTCTGACATGTCTGCTTTGGGATCTCGCCTGTTTGGGTCATTGGCCGTGCGCGACCGCTGAGTGCAGCGGCTGAATGAACGTCCATTTGGGCGATGGATCACTTCCTGGCAGTATAGTCTCATCTGAAGATTAGCTGAACTTTATTTTACCTCTTTCAAGTGCGGTCACTTCGCGGTCAAATGGCCGCATACGGCTGGAATAGTATGGCAAGTCATGTTGCTATATAACTGTTTAGTATGGCAAGCCATGTTGCCACATAACTGGGTTGCGGCGCCAAAAGCCCAACACCGACCAGGCCCACCCATCCGGCACATTGTAATGGCCCGGCTTGACCCAAATTTGGACCGTGCTTCGGGCTCAGGTTAGAAATGACAGCTCTATTCTGCACTGAACTGAAAGCACAGGCTTGACCAAGCCTATATACATGAACAATACACAATTGCTTTAACATTAGAGTAATTAGCCGATCCATCACAACGAACCATGAGTGAACACTTTAATGATCTCTGGATAAGAACAAAATGTGACTGACATGTTTAATAATTACTGTTTTTGCTCATGTGTGTTAGCTAACCATTTGATGAACCAATGACTGGACAGGTTTGCATGAAGCTCTCAGAAAGCAGTTATTGGTGGTACATCTACAAATGATTCACCTTAGGAGCCAGCCCAAAATGGCTACCACAGCTAACTGACCTTAAAAAAACAAAAACACTATTTTCTATCTATTTTACAGATACTGACATACAATGACATGTTAAAGGTCAATTACAACACAGACTCCAAGAGCAACACATTGTGCAACACCATAGTTTAAAACTCTACCATTAATAAAACCAAAGGGATGTTTTTTTTCAAACAGGAAGTCAGTCCCAGCAGTTCTTCCACTGATTTTATCTGGTGTACCTATTGTTGATTCCTATAAATATTTGGGTATCCTGGTCGATTCGCATCTCTCTTTTAAACTCCACGTAGAAAACCTTGTAAAGAAATTGAAAGTTAAACCGGGTTTCTTTTTCAGAAACAGATCCTGTCTAACACTGAATGCTAGGAAACGTCTTGTATCTGTGACTTTCCTTCCCT
>JARVGS010000760.1:15128259-15140162 GCA_031762315.1 Hypsolebias antenori | reverse complement strand
AAACAACAACAGCGTACTTAGAACGCCGTTTTAATGTGATTCCAAGCAGTTAGCTAACAGAATACCCTCAAAAAAAAAAAGAAAAAAACATAAAATGCTGCATAAAAAAGACAACGTAAGGTGTGATGACATCACTGGGGCGGCTGTCGTAAACGCTAAAAAACAGGAACCGAGCCGGTCGTAAACCGAGGACCACCTGTATTTGCCTTTCTGGAGGCAAAGAGATGATACCTGGAAACAAGCTGAAAAGTTATTGATGAAAGCTGACACTTTTGTCCTTTCCAAATAGTCCAAAAAAAAACCACATCGAAACTATCTTTATACTTTCTACCAGTGATATAGTCTGCGTGATATGCAGAACACGGAGTAAAACCACTAGAAAAGCTTGAGAATTTCAGTATACCCACTTAAAAGTGCCCAATGATATACATGACATATTAGGCACATGCCATTGATACGTTATGGCAGTTAAATGCTTCTGTAACAATCTGTCTTTATGCAGCGCATGTTTATGCTTATCCAGCGAATTATTGTATAATTAATACTTCTGTACTTAATATTTTAACATGTTTTGCTTTGATACTGTTTTTTTAATTCCTTAACATGTTTTTAATATAAAGCCAACTGTTGTACAAAGTTTATTGTACATTTATTCAAATATAAGCATAAAAGAAATTTGGAAATGTTCACTATGCTTAAAAATCTAAATAAATTGTTGATTACATTGTACTAACTGGTGTACTTTGGTTTCTAAGCACAGTATACCCACTGCCAAAATATAGACTACACTACTGCTTTCTACTACAATACTTAAGAGATTTATAGATTCATGACTTTTTATTTAGAAGATACATTTATTTGGAAATATTGGGGGGTCAGCACTGTCCTACAATCCTGAGGTTGTGGGTTCAAGCCCAGGTTTTGTCCGGAAGGTCATAATAATTGACAAATATTTCATGCGAGTACGCTCGTTGTGGCATCCCCCGAAGAGGGGAGCAGCTGAAATAATTTTACATCTTAAATTTATCGTTAAATATACAGTAACTTGATACAATACCAACAAGTTCATCCATCTGAATGTGAGCTGAAAACAAACTGTTGGGATGTATTTAAATCCTTTGTGATTCGGAGTAAAACAGAAAACGTGTTTGGTTGTTCAAACACAACATCAAATTATGGTATCGCGTAAAAGTCTGAATAAAAGTGGACCTGCTGCATTTTATTTATAATTTTTAATTATAGTGTTTGTGACTTCATCACATACTATCCACTAGCAAAAGGGATGGTCTCATTCTCAGGAATCAAACTAGAATCATTCTTTATTGAAGAAAGTGAAAAAAAAAAAAAAAACATGAATTAGGATGAAATACAAAACTTAAAAATATTAAGAAGTTTACATTTTTGTTAAGTTTACACCTTTTAAAGTCCACAGTTTGCCATCTTCTTCAAGGTGAATTTTTTTTCATTATGGTATTTTACATTTTCACAGGATTTTATTTATTGTTTATTTATATGAGGACATGTTAAGTATTAATAAATGCAGTACACTACAACATTTATAGCTTAGATCACCTTGTAATACACTTCCCCAGATGGGTCTAACATAAAAATAAAAACTGTTTAAAAATGAATAAAATGTCTAAACTATAATAAACAATAATTTAAAAAAATTAAACATAAACAATGTATAAACAAGAATAAAACAAATCACAGTATCATCATTAAGGGTGGCCATTATTGGTTCTACTTTCAAAACAGTTTTAGTTTTGATCTAAAATTATTTTAGTCTGAAATCAATTGGGAATTCCACCTCTTAATCCCTCAGACAAAAAAATGCTGTCACGAAAAAGAAGTTTAACAAAAAGGAACCTTATAGTTAGTTCCCACTGTCTGAACCCATGTCTGAAAGGAACCAGAAGGTCACTGAGCACCTGAGGATCTTGTTATTTACACATTTAAAAATAGGAGCTGTGTTAGGGGAAAAAAAAAATCATATTAGGTTTCTTGAAAAGTTGACAGTGATGGGTTTTCTGTCCAAAATCTCAACTACACTGTTCATTCTTCAAGGTTTAATGGCTGAAGCTGCTACACAATAACGTCAATGAGAGAAAATCAGTGAGTGCCTAAAACTGCAACATGAAATGATAAGTGATCTCTCTCTAATATATCAAAATGTATGCAAGTTTGCTTTTGGCTTACCGTTTTAATATGTTTTTATTTATATTTCAATGATAATCCAGAAAAATACCCAAATATTTTATTTCTGAAACTTGTTCAATAAGTTTCTGACCATCAAATTTAAATCAGTGCCACTTTCCAAGACCATGCCCTTAAGGAAAAACAGTTTTAATTAAGTTCAAGTAAACTTTTTTGTCATTACCATCTCATGTGGTACATGAGATGTTAATGAAATTATGTAAACAGGGTCCCAATTACACCCAAAAAATAAGCAAAATATAAAGTATAAAAAGAAATAGCAAATAAGAATCTAAGAGATACACTAAGATATACGCAAAACAAACACCAAACGGTATGCTAAAAGATCTAAGATACACGCTAAACACTAATAATGTAAAACAATATGGTATAACAACAGCAGCCTGAGCATGAGTCTGTAGATTATCAGCAGCAAAGATAAGTCACATATCTCCAATTAAAGTGGTACTACAGTGATTTTTTTTTCTTCTTCACAGTGATTATCCTGGTTAGGGATTTATGAGTCTATAGCTTCAGGGAAGAAGCTGTTCCAGAGTCTAATGGTTCTGTAATGCTTCGCAACCTCCTTTCGGAGGGGAGCGGGGCAAAAAAGTGTGTGTGTTGGGTGAGTGGGGTCCTTCATGATGCAGGTGGCCCTCATCCTCCATCTGGATGTGTAGATGTCTGTGATGGTGGGGAGGGAGGCTGACTCCAACAGACTTCTGTGCGGCCTTCACCTCTCTCTGCAGAGCTTGCCTTTCTGCAGCTGCAGCCTCAATGTTGATGCTGGAGCACAAGATGCTAACATTAAAGACATGGCTTTTGCCACAATAGGCTCTACATAACATGATGCTGTCTCAGAGGAAATTTCACTTACATGAGTTTAGTTCATTATAAACACATTCAGTCACTCCATTATGTAAAAAAAAATAACTGACTGGAGTCTTCAGTGCATCCTATGGGTTCCAAGGTGGTGGTGCATTGTGAGTCAGATTTTAAGGGGAAGAGAAATTTAGAAACAGGAGCATGAATACTTTATTTGTGTACCTCTAATACGTGCATCAGTACAAACTTTACGTAGGGACACGTTACAGACACAGGTAACTCGTCAAACCCTCCTCTCTCAGTCAGCTTGCAACGTGGCGCCCGAACTCCTCTAATGTTACCAATGACTTGCGGACCAATAGGAGGGCTCCTGTGATTGGACGTGGGCGGGTCGCTCATGAAACGAACACTGTGATTGGCTGTACGTAAAGCGGCAGAAACTGGTTGCGTCCTTCTTTCAGGAAACGGGACAGGCTTGCTTGTAAGTGAGGACAGGAATTATTTCAGTGTTTCAGTTCAGACGCAGGTGCTTTTCGAAGGGTTTATAGTTGGACCTCACAGTCGAACAAGAAAAATTAAAGGTAATTGTAGCGACGCTAAGGAGGCTAACGCAGCTTCTTGCTAGCTTTAGTGACACAGGCCTGTTTGGAAGCTCCTGTTTGGCCTGAGAGAAGTCGGCTTCAGCCCAGAGACTGATGGCTGGCTTCAGCTTAGTGTGTGCGGTGCTTCTGTGCTCCTTTGTAGCAAATGCGAAGCCAACTTTAAGGAAAGAGCGAGTCATTTATCATGATCCAGAGCTGAGCAGACAAGCCTACGAAGACGGTAAGAGCCACCAGTACGACCATGAGGTCTTTCTGGGTAAAGAGGAGGCCAAAACGTTTGACCAGCTCACTCCGGAGGAGAGCAAAGACAGACTCAGGTGAGACTCACAGAGATCCAGTTGAGCCCTTTGCCATGACTCTTTCTACCTGAATGAATGATGTGGCTATAAGTATCCACAATGACTGAATGTAAATTTTTACATGACCACTCCATGTGGTTAGAAAGATGTGCATGCTCACGAATATGGTTAAATTTGTGAGATATTCGTTAAAAACTAAATTTGCTCAGGCTACTTGTCACAAATTGTATTGGCAGTAAGTGTGAAGGGGTTTTCACCACTGCCTTGGTGACATGTTGGCACTTTGTCACACACATTGTGTAAAAACCCTCCTTCCTGCTGTGTTGAGAGTGGGAGGACCCCTGAGACATCCCAACGTGGCAACAAGTCCAAGAATACGCAGGCCACACTGCAGTTTTTACTGAATTGGGTTTGCCTGCTCCTCCCATTGGAGTATCTCACACAAGCTTTTCCACCTGTTGGTAAAGCACATTTGACCGGATATGAATGTTTCAGGCAGAAAACGATCACCTTTCTATTGACAAGAATGTAACTTGCATCTTTTTTTCTTATTCCTTCTCAGCAAAATTGTAGACCGGATAGACAGCGACACAGATGGCTACATCACAACAGCTGAGCTCAAAGCCTGGATAAAACGTGTCCAGAAGCGCTACGTGTTTGAAAATGTTGCAAAGGTGTGGACTGACTATGATCTGAACAAAGACAACAAGATCTCGTGGGATGAGTACAAGCAAGCCACTTATGGATACTATCTCGGTATGGCTCCACATGTCATGTGTTATTTTTCTTTCTTGTCTCCTATCTCATTATGAAGTATTCTGGTACAAGCTTTAAATATCTTATTTTGAAGTATTTTAGTAACCTAGTTTTAATCCACCCTCTCAAGCTAACCCAGAGGAGTTTGAGGGTGACACAGACCAGTTCAGCTTCAAGAAGATGCTTCCTCGAGATGAAAGGAGGTTTAAAACGGCTGATCTGAACGGCGACTTGGCAGCAGACAGGGAAGAGTTCATGGCCTTCCTCCACCCTGAGGAGTTTGAACACATGAAGGACATTGTTGTTCTGGTAAGCTTCCTGCAACCACAATGCGGGTGTATCACTATGTAAAGTCAGTCTTCTAACCTCTTTGCTGTAATTAATCTGAAATGTTTAATGAAAGCAATATCGGTTTATTTTCTCCATGTTAAAAAAAATAGTTCTACATTTGTAAATTCTCTGAAATTTTAATAATTCCAGAAACAATTGAGCTTCTATCTTTATTTTTGGAGCAGATCCAATGGGACGACTCTGTCTTTAAATATAAATTTGGTTTTGAGGCAGACTGGCGCGGTAAATGTTAGCAGTGATGCTTTATGCTGCTGTGTTCATAAAAGTTGTACCACCCATTTGGCAAAGTTAATTATTAATGTCATTTTTGTATTTGCTGAATGTTACCAAAGAACTGCTCAGTCAGTGGTGTTTTCACTGATTGTGGCTGAAGCTAACACAGCAGCTACAGGCTAGAAACTTTAAAATTGATATACAGTGTAGATGTAGTCAGTTTTCCCCCCCAAATTATCTACATCTTCCTCATATGAATGCAAAAATGAATACATAATGGTGCATGTTGTCATGAGAATATGGATTTTGTGCAGGTTCAGGCAAGAACATAAAGCCACCACCTAAATGCAAACTATACACCCACACACATTCACATAACAGAGCCCTCAAGTAAATACACACGGAGAGGGGGCAAATTTATAGACAAGTCAGGTTTTTTTTAATCTCTTTTATGGGTTTAGATATGAAACTTAAACAAATGAAAGCAGCACAACAACCTTGTAATAAGCAAATGTTTACTTCAGTTTAAATGGATGTAAAGTTTAGGTCAAGAGTTGTCAACGAAACACTATCAGGACAAAAAAAGACCTTAAAGTAAGGTATATTGTTTTTCTTTGTAGTGGGCAGCTGTGGCTGAGTGGTTAGAGTAGTTGTCCTCCGATGCAAGACTTGGAGGTTCAATTCCACCAGCAGTCACATGCCAAGGTGTCCCTGGGCAAGACACTGAACCTCTCATTGCCTCTGATGTGTGTCCCATCAGTGTATGAATGTGATAAAGCACTGATTATTCTTTGTATAAATATAGTCGAGTGATGTATGAATCGGAAAATGAGGGCACAGATTGTAGTGTAAAGTGCTTTGAGCAGTCCATTTATCATTTATAGAGCCTCTTTTAATATTAATGCATCTAAGGAGATTAGTGTCTTGTGATGTTCCCTATGTACCGATCAGAATCATGTAGTTATGTCTTCAAAGTTTGCTATAGTTAAAGTTAACTAAATGAAAGTGGCTATTCTTTTATGATCTCTTTTAAATGATTAGTTTGTAACCAGGAAATGCCAAGAGTCACTCTTCTCATCCCTTTTGCAGAACTGTCTTAATACAGCTGACAAACACTGATTTTTAATCGTTGCTTTTGTAATTTAGAGTAATGCAGCAGACTTTTTTTGTTTGTTTCAGTTTTAAGTTTGACTTTGGATGTGTGTGGGGGTGGATGCATTAAATTTCTTGCTTGAATTCTCTAAAATAGAGATTTAATGCTTCATTAATAATAGTAAACTAGATATCTGTGGATTAAATTGGACATTTGACATTACTTTTGTGGGTCAGAAAGGTGTTTTGAGGAAAGTATTTTACAGAACAATCTGAAAATAACAAAATAATTTGTTATAAGGCTGCACAAGATAAAAAAAAAAAAGCTGGGATTGTCATATTATGTTTGAATATTGCAGTGACAATATTAGATGCCATAAATGCACTCTCATTTTTCACTCTGTTCAGTCATCACAATGCTTACAACACTGGGTTTTAGCATCTCAACTACTATCCAAGTCAGGTGTGAGCATCAAGTGGGTCTATTCAGAAAGTCAAATATTTTACAGTCTTGTACAGCCTTAAGCTGTTGTGACCAACCTTATTTATTTAAAGCCATACTCTTATTCTTTATTGGGTAATATTTTAGTTTAAAAGTGGTGATCTTAAAGATATATGTGGCCATGTATAAACTGTTGTGATTGTGTTGGCCCTTTTTATAGTCTTAAAAATGGAACAAACATTTGTGTATGATGTTTCACAGCAGTTAGCATATTTTTTTACATGCAGTCCTGCATGGGATTAAGTGGGTTTGAAAAATATCTGTTTTACTTGTTAATAGTGGGCTATTAAACTATAGAAGCTTCACTCTAGTTGTTTACTACAAAATGTACTTTGTGTTTTAATGCAGAGGGTTTAGCTCTCATCATTAAGACTGTAATTGTTGTGTCAGTCTGCCAGTTCGGCTGTAAGTCGACCCTCGCACATTTATTCACTTATAAAGCCTTGGGCAACATGTTTCTCTTTAACTACTCGCAGTGGAAATTTGACTTCACTTGACCCTCTTGTCTTCTTTTTAATCACATCATTAACTTGTTTTGAATGCAGGAAACGCTGGAGGACATTGACAAAAACAGCGATGGACATGTGGATGAGGACGAGTACATTGGTGAGTTTGCAGATTAAGATCAATTCAATTAATTTAAGTAAACAAGTTGTAGAGGTCAGTTGTAGCAGCACTGAAAGCATCTGAGTGATAAACCTCTGAAATTAGAAGAAACCATTTATAAATTTGACTAGTGTAAATAAATCTGTATGTGCTTGTCTTAATTACTTTTAAACCTAAATTTTGGTCTGGTTGAAGCTGACATGTTTGCGCACGAGGATGGCGGTCCAGAACCAGACTGGGTCAAGACTGAAAGAGAACAATTCTCCGACTTCAGAGACTTGAACAAAGATGGGAAGATGGACCAGGACGAGATCCGACACTGGATCATGCCCGAGGATTACGACCACGCTCAGGCTGAGGCCAGACATCTTGTGTACGAGTCTGACCAGGACAAGGTAAGATCCATTTCACGTCATCTTGTCCACATCAGCTGCGCTTTGTTTTTGTTCTTTGGATTATTTAGAAGTTTTTGTAACAAAAATAAAGAATTGAGCACTGCCTCTGTGAGACACCACAGATTAAACACATTTTATCAAAAATCATCTGTTAGAGGAAAACACGCTAAATGATGTTTACTCAAATGACCCACACTCACAAACGGCAGGCGAAGATTTCTCTCCAGCACAGTTTTACTTGCAAGGACAGATACTGTAACAGTTCATATCAAATGTGTTAAATGTATGCACATGAAGCTCGGTCACAATGATCTGCAAATGCTGTATTGTCTGCTCGCCTTTTCTATCCCCATCAGCTTGACAAGGTTAGTAGGTGTCCTCGAAGCCAGCTGTAGTCTCACATGACACTTCTGGCCTTCACAGATCCAGTCCACGAGCAGGATAAGAGCGTTTGGAGAGACAACTTGGTTGTTTGTTTTAAGGGAAAGGACACTACTAATAATATTTCCATAACTCCATAACCTCTTGACATCATCAGTTAAACTTTTAATACTTGTTACATGTGTTCCTACAATGGCTGATTACTTCTGTGTTTTCCTCATCAGGATCAGAAGCTGACCAAAGAGGAGATTCTTGAGAACTGGAACATGTTCGTAGGAAGTCAGGCCACCAACTATGGAGAAGATCTAACCAAGAACCATGATGAGCTCTGATCACGTCAGACTCCTGTCTGTGTGACGAGGATTGTTAAGACGTTTGTCTTTAAAGACATAATCACAGACTCTTGAACTCTCTCCCACTGTTGCTAGCATTACTCCAACGTTCAACAGAACAGTGAGACAGACTTTAAAACTGACACTCTTGATGCCAAACAGGTGGACGTACAAGAGTCGGTCTCGTGTTGAGCCAAGTTTTCATTCTTTTTTTTTTTTTTTTAAACCTTTCAGTCTTCATATTGATGGTTTTGTTTCTGACATTCAGGAGTGAAACCGGAGCCACTGAACTCAACTTTTCATCAGTTGGTGCCTTCCAGTCATGCAGCAGCATACAGATATGACTTAGGTGAAACTCGTCAGATACAAGAAGAACTTATGATAGCAATAGTAATGTGAAACCTCAGCTCAGAGCATTTATCATGGTTTTAGTTATTTATCTAGTGTTTTTGGAACATAATGTCTGAAAGAAATACGGTGTTCCTTCAGAGATCTTGTTCTGTTTTTTCTGAAAACAATGTTTTAGTAACCCCTTTCACAAAACACTTCAAGCTGCACCTGAGACGTCTTCTCTCGTCTCGGTTTGATTTATGAAGTCAAACCTTTGGTGTTATGTCTCTGAGCCACCAAGGGAGGTAGTCACTTGGCTGCAAAGGTCAGTATGTGTAAGCTGGTGTTGCATCTCAAGGATGTGATGTAATGAAGACAGATGCGACCAGCTTGCTGTGAGATTTAGGCGGGGATGCGTCCATCATCATGTATGCATAGTCTCTCACGTTGGTGCAGCTTGTATTTTATTCCTGCTCTTGTCCCGCAGCGTCTGCTTCATTTGTGAAAACTCAAATTGTTGCGTTGCGAAATGTGCCTGGCTCAGTTGGTAATTTATAAACCATCAGAGGGGACTTAGAAGAGCTCATCTTTGAAGACAAACTGCAAAACCGTTTTGTGAAAGGGGCTTTTGTTTACAGTTTTACTAAAAACAGTTAACTTACTGTGTTTTTTTTTTTTTTTTTTTTTTTTTTATTATTTTGTATTGAAATAAGTTTTAGGTGCTTTATAAATTAAATGATGTTGTGGCATTGTCTTTGCACACATTCGGTTTTAATGTAGCCTGTGAACATCGGTTTTCCTCAACACTTTTAGTATTTATTGGTACACACTATGCTTCTTAAAATGTTTTTTTCCTGTTCTAATTGAACTTTACAGTTTATAGGCGTTACATTTACTTGTTACTTTCAAGCCATTTGGCTTCACTAGGTAAAATGAAAGTAAATTTCTTGCTTTCTCTTACGTCGTGTATGTTTTCAGTATAAATTTTCTGTAACAATGTGGTAGTTTGATTACGCAAAGAAAAGTTTGTTAAATGAATAGTTTTGAGAATTAAAGATACATTAGCCCTTAAGAGGAACAAACACTCCAGAGTTTTGTCGGTTAAATCAAAATATCAATTCAGTTTATTTATATAGCGCCAATTCACAATGAAGTTTTCTCAGTGCATTTTACAGGATCATTCACTTACATAGAAAAGCCAATTAGTAAAATTCTCTAAGGAAGCAGCAGACTCGTTGAATCTTCCCATCTCCCATCCTGAGCAAGCACAATGGTAACAGTGGAAAGGAAAAACTCCCTTTTTAACAGGAAGAAACCTCTAGCAGAACCAGGCTCAAGATGAGTGGCCATCTGCTTTGACTGGCTGGGTCTGAGAGGACAGTGGACAATCTTACCCAAAAATGAACCCTTATCTGTTACCTTTTTTCTGTTCTAAGTAGTGTGAGCTCAAACAGGTGGGACAAACTGCACGTTGATGGGTGTGTAGAAATTACTTTTCATAGAACCTATTAAAAGAGAAAGGAACTGAACATAGACAGGAACATTTTCAAAGAGGCGATTTCTAAAAATGAATATCTAATTTTTTATGCCTGTTAAAGGCAGAAGTATTATGGTATAATCTCTGTACAAGTACGTCCGTAAAACTTTCTCTTGTCCTGCCCATAACTTTTGATCCACTTTTGGCTGTACGAATAACCAGACCAAACTAAATCAGTGGCTACACCTACAGTGTTTTGAACACGGACCCAAAACAAAACAAAAAAGTGTTCCTGTGAAAAGCGGTGTAGTTTCCATCGTCTACCTACAGATGAGGACTTAAGAAGAATGTGGCTGAAAAATGTGAACTTGAAGAGACCACCCAAAACGCTGTATGTGAACTCATTTCACTTTGTTGACAAAAACCTGCATCCTACTTTGTGTCTGGACTACAATAAACCACCGGAGAAGAGACGGCGGATCCTCAGAAGGCTTGAAAACGGTGAGACAAGAATATCAGGTATGATTTCAAGTGTATGGAGGTCATAGCATTATAGTGTTTGCTCATCTTCAGTATTACGATTTTCTTTGCAATCAACCCAGGCTCGGTGATGGAGGACTTTAAGACTTTGGCTGGACTCTATGTCTGCTTTAATTTAAATAAGATTGTGTTCCACCTCTTAACAAAATTCAATTCAGTTTATTTATATAGCACCATATCACAGCAAATCTATCTCAGGGCACTTTACGGGAACATTCACATACATAGAAAAGCCAATTACCGTAATTTCTGGACTATAAGCCGCTACTTTTTTTTCACACTCTTTGAACACCACGGCTTATACAATGCTATGGCAAATTTATGGATTTTTTTTTTTTTTACGGGCAAATGAGCTTCATGCCACCAAGACATTTAGCTTTGTCACACCCAGGCACTCACATAGCGCCCAATACACGTCTCTCTCTCACTGTATTTGTGCATGTTACGGTGTGTATTTAATTACTGTAAAAGTTTTTAAAAAATCTTTGTGTAAATATCTCATGTTACAACATGAACACCTGTGGCTTATAAACAAGTGTGGCCTATTTATGTAAAATTTAAATTTTCTTTTTAGATTTAGCAGGTACAGTTTATGTTCAGGTGTGCTCAATAGTCAGAAATGACAGTAGTAAAGTTCTCTAAGGAGCTAAGGAAAATGCCACTGACATTTTTACTGTGTAGATACTAAAACGCCTCATAGTTTGTCAGGTTGTTCTTCGCTTCACTGTCGGAAGCAATCCAGTCAATGAAGTAGCTAAATATGCTAGTAGATGTAATCTGCGACTACTTCTTCAGGTCGTCCTCCTATCCCTCATCTGCAGTTTGATTATACAGGGGATCCTCGGTTTCCGGCCGAGTTCCGTTCTAACGGCCCGGCCGGATACTGATTCAGCCGGATACCGAAACAGAAAGCACATGGCGGCCGTATGCGCGAGTTTTCAGCCTTAAACTGAAACTGAAAGCACATGGTGGCCGTAACGTCTTTTTAAACACGTTTTTTTCAATG